>JAWZYT010001361.1:97500-127500 GCA_034508575.1 Petrolisthes manimaculis
GTAATTTATATTCCTTAATATCAAGTTTTGTGTGTGTGGCGGCGTGTGGAAGACATGGTGGCAGAATTGGATGGGCGTGAAAGGCGTGAATGGGAGAAAAAGTGACGCTTGTCTGAAGCGGTGTATGTGTGCAGCTGCTTTCCCGCCAGCATTGTTCAACCAGTTCCTCAGAATTCCCCAGAATTCATAGTCAATGTTTCTTAAAGATTCGATCACTATAGGAAAATCTGACTTTTAGTCTCTTTTTATGACTAATATGCATTGACATTGATGTATTTATCTCTTACAAGTGTATTAGTGTCTATTCCTTATTGTTTTCAATATTGGTTTGCAATAATTAATCCATTAATATAGGGAAATTGATGGAATCACGAACGAAAACATTGGACTTTAACTCGCACGTGTGGATCATCAGCTGGCGGGAGGACGCGCGCTCATTGGCTAGAGCTATGGCCGCTCCCTATACTCCGCGCTGATTGGTGCCCGCGCTGCCTCGTCGCCTCTGGAGATAGCTCTGTCTGGCGGCGGAGTGAGAACTTAACAATGAGTGAACTTTAGGCCTTGTTGTACCCATCCAGATGGTCGATTTTGCCTATGACACCACTTCCACATGAATTCTATGCCCTTTTAGCAACCGGATCCGTGCCTAACTCAATTTTTTCAAATTTGTCGCTTACATCCCTCTCGCGGCGGGAGCCTCATATACAACTCTATTAGGCTGCTTTTACACCAGCGTTCTCGAACGTGCGTTTGGGAACGTGACGTTTTAACATTCAATGGAGTTAAATGTAACCTTTCACACAACACATTACACACCAGTCCAACACTGTGCAGACGTCCAAACCAACATGGACACGTGTGTCGTTATTAATACACACGTCGTTACTGACTACTGGTAACAATGACAGCTGACACACCAGTGTCTAGATACCACGTGTACAGACAGACACAACGGTCGTTAACTACCTCTCTCAGGTGTGGTGACAGCCCAGAGGACTCTGTTAGTTCTGTTCAAACCTTACACACAGATGGATGGATAACACTTGTTGCTACTACATTATGTGTTCAGTACACAGGGTACATGTACTACATTATGTGTTCAGTACACTGGCAACAATTATTTTTGGTGTGTAATGCATTCAAGTATGATATACTGTATAGTCATTGATAGTAAATATGCATATATATTTCAGCATAATAATTGTTATAAGGTACAGTCAGCAGCAAAAGTGCTGTTGCCTCACTTGCTTCACTGAGGCACATGATGTTCATAGACTCAACATTATTAGGTGTAGAAAATGTGTGTATTTCTCAAGTTAATGAACACTGTAGGTCTCAGTGAAGCAGTTGAAGTGACAAGACTTCTGCCCCAGACTGTACATGTATGTATACATCATGTAGCCTAATATAATTAATGAACTAATATTAATGAACTTGGTGGGAAAGCAGGGTGGGGGGGGTGACTGTCAATATTGAAACATGGACGCGTAGCAAACGTGTGTCCAACGCGGCTACAAAAATCTAACGCGTTCCCGAACACGCATCAAAAACGCTGGTGTGAAAGCAGCCTTAGACTCACTGTATATACCCTGGTGAACCCTGTTAGAAGAGTCAACCCCTGCCATTACACACCTGCTCCAGGGGTAGAGGTAACCCTGCCGTGACACAGCTACTACAGGGGTAAATGAGTCAACCCCTGCCATTACACACCTGCTCCCAAAAGTCCTGGCACACCAACACACACACACACACACCTGCAATGCAAATAAATATTAATACCATATATTAAACCATCGTCCAGGAACACTTGGAAGAGGAAGGTGAACTGAGCTCTTGATAAAACAAATAAACAGAAACTCATTCCTATAAATAACTGTAAGTGATTTACATTAATGTTGAGTACAAGGATGACCCCGAGTCACTACAGAGGAAGAAAGAGAAACAAAAAAGAGAGATAAGTCGATGCAAATGTGATAAAAAAGTTACTTCTAGTGATAAAGGCTTGATTCCACAGTGGTATTGGTTTGTTAGCTCCCCAACCAACCAAAATTTTAAGGCTTCATTATTTTCGAAAAGGCGAGTATCCACATTCACAATATCTATCCAACAGTTAGATAATAATGATCACTGTATAGATTACTCACCAAATTAATTAAATAATTCACTTATAAGGCATTTACACGACAAACATTCTTTCGTTTGCGAGCTTACAAACCAAAACAAACCACTGTGGAATGGACCCAAAGGATTGCTCTGTGATAAATGTAAACAATGGTTCCATATAGGATGTGTCAAGGTATATGATATATTAAATGAGAATAATGACCTTATGTGGTTGTGTAGGAAAAAAAGGTTAGGTTAGGTTAGGGAAGATGAGTTTTTAGAAGAAGTATAGAGCTTTAATGGAAGAGAATACAAAATTGAACACAGAAGTTTTGACAATAAAAGGGGAAATAAAGTAATAGGGTTTGTTAGAGATAGGCCTACCCTAATGGCAGAAATTAAAGAAATGGTAAAAGGCTTAATTAAGGACGAAGGTACCTTTAGAGGGACCAATATAGAAAAAATTGAGCTAGAAGTCTCATAATTGGTGTGTAAGGTCTATGGATAATCCTAATAATCCATACCAATTTTTATTGCATTCTATCAAAAAATATTTAATTATGAATTTTTTTTGTGTTATATGATGCATGAAATATGCACATGTTCGTGATCTATCTACTCGGTAGATATTAGGACTTTTGCCATGAAATTTTTTTTGAGAGATATACTACCTATGTACATAAAATACAAGCAGATTTATGGTTCTGGGTTCCTTGGTTATGTTGTGGCAATATTGCAAATATGCCTGTTTGACAGGTTTCGCCTCAAATTTTCATAAATAATGCCTAAAAATCAGATATTCAACTTAGAGTTCCAAATCTGCTTAAATATTTAGAAAAAAATGTCAGCTTTCAAATGATAACCAAAACTATATATTCCAGCAAGAATTGCCAGAGTAGATACAACTTTTGTTCTGAAAAATTGACGAAAATAAAATTACGGGAAATGAGGGTCAAAGTTGTAGTTGTGTAAACAAACCCTTGTGGGTATAATTAAGAAAACTAAAAAAAAAACACCAAAAAATTATCCAATTGGACCAATATTTCGGTGGATTGTAGAGAAGGATTTGGGCTGTTTCTGTAAAAAAAAAAAAAAAAAAAAAAAAAAAAAAAAATGCATGCAACATGTGATGTGCGGAGCACGTGTAAACAAACCCTTGTGGGTATAATTAAGAAAACTAAAAAAAAAAAAAAAAAAAAAAATTATCAAATTGCTCCAATATTTCGGTGGATTGTAGAGAAGGATTTGGGCTATGTTTCTGTAAAAAAAAAAAAAAAAATAGAAAAAAATAAAAATCGACCTTACAAACGTACCGACGTCCTTAAAGACAGATATATATACCTAAAGAGAATGGTGTGAACTTAATGGGTAACATAGGTACAACTTACAGGCAGAGGTTAGGGAAACTGTATATGAAGAGTTAAAAAAAAAACAAGATAGAGATAAGAGGAAAAATAACATTGTAATCTATAATTTACAGGAAAGTCAAACAGAAACAGAACAAACAGATCAAGATGAAGAGAAATCATGAAGGAAATTAAGGTGAATGAAAGAATAGTCATGAATAACTTAATTTAATATTATTGGGAATAAAGAAACAAAACCAAAACACACCTGTACTAATTAATCACTCTGACAGATGACAATATGAAATGGGAAATATTTAAAAATGCTAGAAATCTAAAGAACACCTACAAAGACTCAGATGAAGAAGATAGGAATATCTAAGGATAGGACTAGGAAGGAGAGGGAGGGAAGAGAATAGGAAAAGGTATGAGAAGTTGAAGGAGAAACTAGATGAAAAAAAAGCCAATGGAGAAACATTCATGTACATATGTACTTATTTTTCACTATTGTAACTTGAACAGATGCGTTTTCAATGACTTTTTAATGAAAAGAGAAGGTAAAGAGGAATAATAATAATAATAATAATAGCCTAATAAGAGATGGAAAGTAGGGATAATAATAATAATAATAATAGTAATAATAATAATAATAATAATAATGAATAGAAAAGGAAAGGAAGAATAATAATAATAACAATAATGAATAGAGAAGGAAAGGAGGAATATTAGTAATAACATATGTAAATATTAGACTAAAATTACTTACTATAGGCCTACAAGGGTTAAGTAAAGTTAAATTGGTAGAAATAGAGAGGCTGATAAGAAGTGAAATAGATATATTATATTTAACAGAAACTCAATTGAGATTTGATAAATATATACTAAACATGGGATTGGGGAAAATTGAGAGTTTTAAAATTAAGAATAATGTAAATATATAATGTAAATAAAGTTATAGTAAATAAAAAACAAACAAAACACCCAGATATAATGCAAGTCCAATTACTGATAATGGGGTTTAAAATAAATATTATACTTGTATATATGTCAGTTAATGATGATGAAAGAAACTTAAAAATTAAAAGAATAATTGAAGATGAGCTGGAATGGTCACGTTGGTTTTTTAGGAAATCACAAATTGGATAGAAATGGAAAGATAGTTTTGAACTTATTAAATAAATAATATGTAGCGGGATTTATACATGGAGAAAGTGTGATAGATTACTGTCTTATAAATAATGCCCTAAGTAACAAACTAAATTCAATTTTCATTGATGAAAATAAAGAAATATTCGATTTATCAGATCATAACTTAATGATTATTGACTTTGGAATTAATCTGAGAAAGAGAAAGTATGACCAATTCATAACTAAAACATATATAGACATTAACGAGAAGACAAAAAAAGATTTCATGAAGGAACTACATAAATTAGAACATACAGATATAGACAGAATAGAGACCTTTGAGAATATGATAATTGCTAGATTTGATTGATGGATATTAGGCGCCGCAACATCGAGGTCCTATAGCGCCAGAAAAAGGTGATAGAGAGGTGTGACAGCAAGCAGTAAGGAAATGAAAAGAAAAGAGGGACAGTTGAAGAACTGAAAGCTAATGGCTGGGGCCGAAGGGGCGCCAAAACCCTGTAAGGATAATTGCTAGAGACAAGGCTATGCAGAAAACAATAAAAATGAATGTAGATAAAAGAGGAAGTTGTATAAGAGAACCTCTATGGATAACACACACACACACATATTTAAAACACACACACACACATACACACGTATTTAAAACACACATATAAAACACGTATTAAAAATCATATATACATATAAACAAATACACACAACATAAACAAACACACACACACACGTATTCAAAACACACATATAAAACACACATACACGGGATAATATTAACAAACTGAAAGGTAATGAGATTAATAAAAAGGAACTTAAAATATATGAAAGAGAAAATGAAAAAATATTATTTAACCCAAAAGAAGCAGGTAACGCTCTAGAAACTTATTGTACAAGTATATGTATATAGAAAGCATGAAAATGAGATAAATATTGTATGGAATGAAAATGTGATGAGAGACTATAGACGTGAATATGAAATAATTACAGGTACTGTTGGACACAGGAATTCATGGTACAGCCCAGGTGAAAGATGGTCTATTTCTCCCAATATCAAGTTCCTTAGTGCCAAATAGGAGACATCAGGGGCAGAAGTCAGAATTGAGGATGGTGTGTGTGTGTGTGTGTGTTCCTTAGTGCCAAATAGGAGACATCAGGGGCAGAAGTCAGAATTGAGGATGGTGTGTGTGTGTGTGTGTGTGTGTGTTCCTTAGTGCCAAATAGGAGACATCAGGGGCAGAAGTCAGTATTGTGGATGGTAATAAATAGCAAGTACCTGATAATAGACACACAATGGTTACTCAAATGGGAAAAGTATATTTCACCTGGGCTGTACCACCCATTCCTGTGTCTAACTGTACTTAGTAGTAGGTAAGTGTACAAAGTTGGATTTACCAGTCCATTTACAAATTGATTTATTTAGTAAAATGGTATTACCAATACTGACGTATGCATGTGTAATTTGAGGTCCTTATATTGTGAGAGAGAGTGAGTTACTGTATGTGAAATATTTAAAACAGATACTGAGTGTTTATAAAAATACCTGTAATGACATAGATGGTTTATGGTGAACTTGGAGTGTTTCCTCTTGACAGTCACATAAAAACCAGAATGGTTGGATATTGAGCAAGAATAATCTTATGTAAGGATATCAAATTGTGTCATGTAATGTATTAAACATATCCTTAATGAGTGTGGTATGTCAGGATTAGGATTATCTCAACAGTTACCTAACACAATAGGGATTAAAAAAGCTGTACAATTAAAGTTGAAACATTGCTAAAAAACGATATGCTGCAATTATAAGATTATTAAGTTTGATTATGGATGGATGGATGGATGGATGGACAAACAGATATATAGATATAGATAGACAGACAGACAGATATATAGATAGATATATAGATAGATAGACAGATAGACAAACAGACAGATAAATAGATAGATAGATAGATAGATTTATTGACAGTCTCTCTCTCTTTTTCTCTCACTCTCTCTCTCTGTTATGTTGTAAAAGAGAAATAGAATTATCATAACTAAACTTAGAACTTGTAATAATAGATTACCTATGAATGTTG
The DNA here is from genome assembly GCA_034508575.1 of Petrolisthes manimaculis. Lineage (NCBI taxonomy): Eukaryota > Metazoa > Arthropoda > Malacostraca > Decapoda > Porcellanidae > Petrolisthes > Petrolisthes manimaculis. Next base: position 104,171 of record JAWZYT010001361.1, read on the forward strand.
GCAGACAAGTTATTATATTTATTATTATTATATTTATTATATATTATATTTATTATTATTATAATGAAGAAATAATGAGGTTACGTCAAAAAAATATACCAAATTATTATAAGGAAGAAATAAATATATACCAAATTATTATAATGAAGAAATAATGAGATTACGTCAAAAATATATACCAAATTATTATAATGAAGAAATAATGAGATTACGTCAAAAATATATACCAAATTATTATAATGAAGAAATAAATATATACCAAATTATTATAATGAAGAAATAAGTATATACCAAATTATTATAATGAAGAAATAATGGTTATGTCAAAAATATATACCAAATTATTATACAACAAGGACTATGAATTTCAATTACATGTTGTTAATGCAAAATACAAATATAAATATAAATGTCATATGCATAATTGCAATTATGCATTATATTGGTAGAGAAATAAATATATTATTTTATATGTGGATGTTGGTGGATGAGTAAATAATAATGTATGTGTTGATAATATTGTATATAATATTGTGTGTCCTTGTTGGTTTGGACGTGTGTGTTGTGTTGTGTTGGACTGGTGTGTGAAAGGTTACATTTAACAGAAGGTTATGTATATTTCCTTCTGTTATACATGTTTATAAGTATGTATTACAGAAGGTTATGTATATTTCCTTCCGTTATACATGTTTATAAGTATGTATTACAGAAGGATATGTATATTTCCTTATGTGAAAGGTTACATTTAACTCCATTCAATGTTAAAACATTGCGTTCCCAAACGCTCGTGTGAAAGCAGCCTAAGAAGCCAATATCATTGTGTGTGTGTGTGTGTGTGTGTGTGTTTAATGTCAATGTTTGTATAACTCACTAACCTTCTATTTTCTGACTACATCATGACACCCACACACACACCCACACACACAGAGGTCCTTAAGAAGACAACATCAGGACAGGTTTCAATCCACTTTCTTGTACCATGTTATAAATTGACCCTCGTCTCACTCCATCTGAAAAACAACACATGGAATTAATTATGGTGTTGTGGGAAGAGAGAGACAGGGACATGCAAGTTTAAATTATGTGAATTTGAAATAGTGCGTATCATGAAAAATATTAAATAAATGCAATTTACAGGAACTGTTAAAATAACATGAACCATTAGGCTCCATTTTCAAGTTAAAGTACCATTATTTATTATGGAAATGTACAATTTACTTTATGCTAAATTCACTTTATGTGACACAACCCTTCACCAACCTATACATACATACATATATATATATACTGTACATACACACACACATACATACATTCACTTTATGTGACATAACCCTTCACCAACCTATAATGTAATAAAAATAGACAGTGTATTTTAGAACGTGAATAACCATAAAATAACCAGAAAAAAATTGCACTGGGTGAAAAGATGGTAATGAAACATTTGTTGTCGACTGTACAACCACAGTCATGAGCACTAATATATATTATTATTATTATTATTATTATTATTATTATTATTATTATTATTATCATTATTATCATTATCATCATCATCATTAGTATCATTATTATTATTATTATTATCATTATTATCAATATTTAATTGTTAATAGGTTGTATTTTGTTATTTAAAGAGTTGTAAAGTTGAGTTGTTTTATTATTAAAGATAATGATAATATTATTGTGTATTTATTTACTGTCTCTAGGTATTTAAAGCAGTAGTAGGAGTAGGGGACAGGCTTGGGGGGGTGCAGGAATAGAGGAACAGGCTTGGGGTGGGTAAAAAGCCTGTCCCCTACTCCCACACACACCCTAAACCCCCCCCCCAAGCCTGTCCCCTACTCCTACTACTGCTTTAAATACCTAGAGACAGTAAATAAATACACAATAATACAATAATAATAAAACAACTTTGCTGATGTGACAGAAGAGGAACTGAGCTCTTAATAAAATAAATAAACAGAAACTCATTCCTATAAATAACTGTAAGTGATTTACATTAGTGTTGAGTACAAGGATAACCCCGAGTCACTACAGAGGAAGGAGGAGGAGAGGTGGAAATAATGATAAGGGGAGAAATAATGAACAAACAGGCTGACAACACACATCAAAACAAACAGACAAACAGGCCGACAACACACATCAAAACAAACAGACAAACAGGCCGACAACACACATCAAAACAAACAGACAAACAGGCCGACAACACACATCAAAACAAACAGACAAACAGGCCGACAACACACATCAAAACAAACAGACAAACAGGCTGACAACACACATCAAAACAAACAGACAAACAGGCTGACAACACACATCAAAACAAACAGACAAACAGGCTGACAACACACATCAAAACAAACAGACAAACAGGCTGACAACACACATCAAAACAAACAGACAAACAGGCTGACAACACACATCAAAACAAACAGACAAACAGGCTGACAACACACATCAAAACAAACAGACAAACAGGCTGACAACACACATCAAAATAAACAGACAAACAGGCTGACAACACACATCAAAACAAACAGACAAACAGGCTGACAACACACATCAAAACAAACAGACAAACAGGCTGACAACACACATCAAAATAAACAGACAAACAGGCTGACAACACACATCAAAACAAACAGACAAACAGGCCGACAACACACATCAAAACAAACAGACAAACAGGCCGACAACACACATCAAAACAAACAGACAAACAGGCCGACAACACACATCAAAACAAACAGACAAACAGGCCGACAACACACATCAAAACAAACAGACAAACAGGCCGACAACACACATCAAAACAAACAGACAAACAGGCCGACAACACACATCAAAAAAAACAGACAAACAGGCTGACAACACACATCAAAACAAACAGACAAACAGGCCGACAACACACATCAAAACAAACAGACAAACAGGCCGACAACACACATCAAAACAAACAGACAAACAGGCTGACAACACACATCAAAACAAACAGACAAACAGGCTGACAACACACATCAAAACAAACAGACAAACAGGCTGACAACACACATCAAAACAAACAGACAAACAGGCTGACAACACACATCAAAACAAACAGACAAACAGGCTGACAACACACATCAAAATAAACAGACAAACAGGCTGACAACACACATCAAAACAAACAGACAAACAGGCTGACAACACACATCAAAACAAACAGACAAACAGGCTGACAACACACATCAAAACAAACAGACAAACAGGCCGACAACACACATCAAAACAAACAGACAAACAGGCCGACAACACACATCAAAACAAACAGACAAACAGGCCGACAACACACATCAAAACAAACAGACAAACAGGCCGACAACACACATCAAAACAAACAGACAAACAGGCCGACAACACACATCAAAACAAACAGACAAACAGGCCGACAACACACATCAAAACAAACAGACAAACAGGCCGACAACACACATCAAAACAAACAGACAAACAGGCCAACAACACACATCAAAACAAACAGACAAACAGGCCGACAACACACATCAAAACAAACAGACAAACAGGCCGACAACACACATCAAAACAAACAGACAAACAGGCCGACAACACACATCAAAACAAACAGACAAACAGGCCGACAACACACATCAAAACAAACAGACAAACAGGCCGACAACACACATCAAAACAAACAGACAAACAGGCCGACAACACACATCAAAACAAACAGACAAACAGGCTGACAACACACATCAAAACAAAAAGACAAACAGGCCGACAACACACATCAAAACAAAAAGACAAACAGGCCGACAACACACATCAAAACAAACAGACAAACAGGCCGACAACACACATCAAAACAAACAGACAAACAGGCCGACAACACACATCAAAACAAACAGACAAACAGGCCGACAACACACATCAAAACAAACAGACAAACAGGCCGACAATACACATCAAAACAAACAGACAAACAGGCCGACAACACACATCAAAACAAACAGACAAACAGGCCGACAACACACATCAAAACAAACAGACAAACAGGCTGACAACACACATCAAAACAAACAGACAAACAGGCCGACAACACACATCAAAACAAACAGACAAACAGGCTGACAACACACATCAAAACAAACAGACAAACAGGCCGACAACACACATCAAAACAAACAGACAAACAGGCCGACAACACACATCAAAACAAACAGACAAACAGGCTGACAACACACATCAAAACAAACAGACAAACAGGCTGACAACACACATCAAAACAAACAGACAAACAGGCTGACAACACACATCAAAACAAACAGACAAACAGGCTGACAACACACATCAAAACAAACAGACAAAAAGGCTGACAACACACATCAAAACAAACAGACAAACAGGCTGACAACACACATAAAAACAAACAGACAAACAGGCCGACAGCACACATCAAAACAAACAGACAAACAGGCCGACAACACACATCAAAACAAACAGACAAACAGGCCGACAACACACATCAAAACAAACAGACAAACAGGCTGACAACACACATCAAAACAAACAGACAAACAGGCTGACAACACACATCAAAACAAACAGACAAACAGGCTGACAACACACATCAAAACAAACAGACAACACACATCAAAACAAACAGACAAACAGGCTGACAACACACATCAAAACAAACAGACAAACAGGCTGACAACACACATCAAAACAAACAGACAAACAGGCTGACAACACACATCAAAACAAACAGACAAACAGGCTGACAACACACATCAAAACAAACAGACAAACAGGCTGACAACACACATCAAAACAAACAGACAAACAGGCCGACAACACACATCAAAACAAACAGACAAACAGGCTGACAACACACATCAAAACAAACAGACAAACAGGCTGACAACACACATCAAAACAAACAGACAAACAGGCTGACAACACACATCAAAACAAACAGACAAACAGGCTGACAACACACATCAAAACAAACAGACAAACAGGCCGACAACACACATCAAAACAAACAGACAAACAGGCCGACAACACACATCAAAACAAACAGACAAACAGGCTGAGAACACACATCAAAACAAACAGACAAACAGGCCGACAACACACATCAAAACAAACAGACAAACAGGCCGACAACACACATCAAAACAAACAGACAAACAGGCTGACAACACACATCAAAACAAACAGACAAACAGGCTGACAACACACATCAAAACAAACAGACAAACAGGCTGACAACACACATCAAAACAAACAGACAAACAGGCTGACAACACACATCAAAACAAACAGACAAACAGGCTGACAACACACATCAAAACAAACAGACAAACAGGCTGACAACACACATCAAAACAAACAGACAAACAGGCTGACAACACACATCAAAACAAACAGACAAACAGGCTGACAACACACATCAAAACAAACAGACAAACAGGCTGACAACACACATCAAAACAAACAGACAAACAGGCTGACAACACACATCAAAACAAACAGACAAACAGGCTGACAACACACATCAAAACAAACAGACAAACAGGCTGACAACACACACCAAAACAAACAGACAAACAGGCTGACAACACACATCAAAACAAACAGACAACACACATCAAAACAAACAGACAAACAGGCTGACAACACACATCAAAACAAACAGACAAACAGGCTGACAACACACATCAAAACAAACAGACAAACAGGCTGACAACACACATCAAAACAAACAGACAAACAGGCTGACAACACACATCAAAACAAACAGGCTGACAACACACATCAAAACAAACAGACAAACAGGCTGACAACACACATCAAAACAAACAGACAAACAGGCTGACAACACACATCAAAACAAACAGACAAACAGGCTGACAACACACATCAAAACAAACAGACAAACAGGCTGACAACACACATCAAAACAGACAAACAGGCCGACAACACACATCAAAACAAACAGACAAACAGGCTGACAACACACATCAAAACAAACAGACAAACAGGCTGACAACACACATCAAAACAAACAGACAAACAGGCTGACAACACACATCAAAACAAACAGACAAACAGGCTGACAACACACATCAAAACAAACAGACAAACAGGCTGACAACACACATCAAAACAAACAAACAGGCTGACAACACACATCAAAACAGGCTGACAACACACATCAAAACAAACAGACAAACAGGCTGACAACACACATCAAAACAAACAGACAAACAGGCTGACAACACACATCAAAACAAACAGACAAACAGGCTGACAACACACATCAAAACAAACAGACAAACAGGCTGACAACACACATCAAAACAAACAGACAAACAGGCTGACAACACACATCAAAACAAACAGACAACACACATCAAAACAAACAGACAAACAGGCTGACAACACACATCAAAACAAACAGACAAACAGGCTGACAACACACATCAAAACAAACAGACAAACAGGCTGACAACACACATCAAAACAAACAGACAAACAGGCTGACAACACACATCAAAACAAACAGACAAACAGGCCGACAACACACATCAAAACAAACAGACAAACAGGCTGACAACACACATCAAAACAAACAGACAAACAGGCTGACAACACACATCAAAACAAACAGACAAACAGGCTGACAACACACATCAAAACAAACAGACAAACAGGCTGACAACACACATCAAAACAAACAGACAAACAGGCTGACAACACACATCAAAACAAACAGACAAACAGGCCGACAACACACATCAAAACAAACAGACAAACAGGCAGACAACACACATCAAAACAAACAGACAAACAGGCCGACAACACTCATCAAAACAAACAGACAAACAGGCCGACAACACACATCAAAACAAACAGACAAACAGGCCGACAACACACATCAAAACAAACAGACAAACAGGCCGACAGCACACATCAAAACAAACAGACAAACAGGCTGACAACACACATCAAAACAAACAGACAAACAGGCCGACAACACACATCAAAACAAACAGACAAACAGGCCGACAACACACATCAAAACAAACAGACAAACAGGCCGACAACACACATCAAAACAAACAGACAAACAGGCCGACAACACACATCAAAACAAACAGACAAACAGGCTGACAACACACATCAAAACAAACAGACAAACAGGCTGACAACACACATCAAAACAAACAGACAAACAGGCTGACAACACACATCAAAACAAACAGACAAACAGGCCGACAACACACATCAAAACAAACAGACAAACAGGCTAACAACACACATCAAAACAAACAGACAAACAGGCCGACAACACACATCAAAACAAACAGACAAACAGGCCGACAACACACATCAAAACAAACAGACAAACAGGCCGACAACACACATCAAAACAAACAGACAAACAGGCCGACAACACACATCAAAACAAACAGACAAACAGGCTGACAACACACATCAAAACAAACAGACAAACAGGCTGACAACACACATCAAAACAAACAGACAAACAGGCTGACAACACACATCAAAACAAACAGACAAACAGGCTGACAACACACATCAAAACAAACAGACAAACAGGCCGACAACACACATCAAAACAAACAGACAAACAGGCCGACAACACACATCAAAACAAACAGACAAACAGGCCAACAACACACATCAAAGCAACAAGACATGGCGACAATGACATTGGATATTAGCAACAGTGAAGAAGAAACAGATTATTTACTCTGAAAACAAAGAAACATATACAAGCCAATGAGGAAGGAACCAACAACTCTATATATATATGTATGTAATGTTGTTGTTGTTGTATATAATGTTTATATACCTGGTTTGTCTTATTCATAACAACAAATCTGTTCCTGGCCACCCACACTGCTGTCAGTCCAGCTCATCTGGACAAAAAATAACTTACATTTTTTTAGAATTAATATTATTTTATTCATTTTTTTTTTTTTTTTTTTTTTCATTTTTAGAAACAAATAATAGTTTTGACTTTTTCTAAATAATGGTGACGATATTTTTCTAATCAATAAGAGTTTTCAATTTTCTGAGAATCAAAATTAGTTTTCAACTTTTTACTATTTTAGAAATAGTAATGAAAATTTTAATTTATAAGAAACTAATAGTTTTTATTTTTTAGAAATAACAATAGTTTTAATCTTTATAGAAACAATAATAGTTTTAATCTTTATAGAAACAATAATAGTTTTAATCTTATTACAAACAAGAATAGTTTTAATCTTATTACAAACAAGAATAGTTTTAATCTTATTACAAACAAGAATAGTTTTTATTTATTTAGTAATAATAATAATACAAGTTTCATATTTTCAGAAACAATATATAGTTTCATTATCTTAGAAACAATAATTCAGTATATATTTAATTAGAAGCAATATTATATATATTTTTTTTCTTTTGGGTAAAGGTAAAATTTCCACCTGAGTTATCTTAATAGTTATTGCATTTGAAATATAATATAATATTAATAACTCCCCGACATACCAACATTCTAGTTACAAACAATCTGTACATACGAACAAACCACTTAATTAAATGTCTCAATTACCGCTAAACTAAAAAAAAAAAAATCACATGAATAGAGTATTTTCTTTTCAGAATTAATAAAGCAGGCAATTGTCAAATTTTCGGGAAAAACATTCCAGACACCCTGTATATATATATATATATATATATATATATATAGTTCTAGCCAGGTGTACAGTTGTCCAAGAAAAGACTGCAACCAAATATGCTGGTGTGTGTGTGTGTGTGTGTGTGTGTGTGTGTGTGTGTGTGTGTGTGTGTGTGTGTGTGTCAATATCTGGCAGGTGCTCCAAAGTAAACACTGGTATTATATTATCAATGTATCACTCACAACCTATAATAACCTATAAATGTATGTATGTATGTATGTATGTTATTGGCTTCAGCTAACTACAACTACAACTAACTTCAATTATAGGTACACACACACACACACACACACACCAGCATATTGGGTTACAAGGAGTTACAAGGAGTTACAAGGAAAAGAAGTACCCTAGAAGACCTTACGATCCATACAAAGAGGGTACCTGTGGGTTTAGTTGTGCAAGTATGTGACCGTCCTTGAATGGGTCATGTGAAACCATCAAGGAACACTCGCACAACGGCTTAAACACCTAGACGGTGATTTAAGACTTTGTCTAATCTGGACTTGAACTGATCCACAGAGTTGCTGTTGACTACAACAGCAGGAAGCGCGTTCCAAGTACCGCAGATGCTGTACGTAAAGAATTTACCACACCGATCACGGTTGTATCGCTTCAGTTCAAGTTTGTAGCCATGATTCCTGGTTGTTCCCTCACTGAGTTGGAAAATGTCCCTGTAGTCTACATTGTCAAAGCCTCGTAGTATTTTAAACACTTCGATAAGCTGACCACGCAGTCTCCGAGTTTCCAAAGAGAACAGGTTGAGTTCTACCAACCGATCTTCATAGCTCTTGTGTCTAAGGGAGGGTATAAGTTTGGTTGCCCTGGCTTGCACTCGTTCCAATCTCGCGATATCCTTTCGGTAAGAGGGACTCCAAAATTGGACTGCATACTCCAGGTGCGGTCGGACAAGGGAATTGTACAGACAAAGTACTATCTCCTTGTTCCGGTATCCAAACTGTCGCTTTATGTACCCTAACATCCTTTGGGCTTTCTTCTCTGCCTCAATACACTGCTTTGAGAACTTGAGGTCGCTAGTGATAGTTACACCCAAGTCTTTCTCAGTATCAGTGCTTACGAGAGCATTGCCCTTAAGGGTATACTCTGTTCGGGGGTTTCTGTGGCCTATATGCATTACTTTGCATTTGTTCACGTTAAATGGCATTTGCCACGTGTCAGACCACTCCCCGATCTTCCTAAGATCTTCTTGTAAGCGGGTAGTATTTCCTTCTTTCGCGACATTCATACCAAGCTTAGTATCATCGGCGAATTTGGAAATCTTGGCAACCATGTCACCATCCATATCATTAACATAAATGATAAACAGTAGTGGTCCCAGAACAGAACCTTGGGGAACACCGCTAGTAACGGGAACCCACTCTGAAGCCTGTCCATTCACTACTACCCGCTGCCGTCTGTCACTTAGCCAGTTCTCTATCCAATTTGCCACATTTCCGTCTATGCCCAGTGCACGCACTTTCCGAAGGAGGCGGCGGTGGGGTACCTTATCAAAGGCTTTCTGAAAGTCTAAGTAGACAACATCGACTGCTTTATCCTGATCATGCTCACTGAAAACAAAATGGAAGAATTCCACCAGATTTGTGAGGCATGACCGGTGCTGCCGGAACCCATGTTGGGAACCCCTCAGTAGCAAATTTGATTCTAAGTGTGCCGTTATTTTGTCCACCATGATGCTCTCCATGAGTTTACAGACTATCGAGGTTAAACTGATGGGTCTGTAGTTTGACGGTTGGCTAGCATCTCCTTTCTTGAAGATAGGAGTCACCTCTGCTTCACGCCAGTCTCTAGGAATGCATCCAGTCTGAAATACCCTGTTGAAGACCATGCACAGGTGTTGTGATACTTCACCATGCACTTCTTTCAACACTCTAGGTAAGAACCTATCCGGACCGGGGGACTTGTTTGCCTTTAATTCGATTATTTTTCTCTCAATTTCTTCTCGGGTGAAGACCATTGACTCCAACTTCTCACTGGAGAAGTCCAAAGGTTCAGGAATGAGACCACTCTCCTCAGAGAACACTGAAGAGAAGTACTCATTTAAGAGGTTAGCATTTTCTGCATCAGAGTGCATCAATGCTCCATCCTCATTCACCAAGGGACCAATCCTGCGTCGGATTGGTTTACGGCCATTCACATAACTGAAAAACTCCTTGGGGTTCTCTTTGCAGAGTCTAGCCACACGGACCTCCTCAGCACGCTTAGCCACCCTTATTTTGGACTTCACATTTCGATTCAGTCTTCTATGATCGTCAAAGTCCCCAGATGTCTTCGCTCGATGGTATGCTGTTCTCCTCTCCCTTAGTAGGTTACGGATTTCCCGATTAAACCACTTCGGTTGAATGAACTTCTGACCTGTTCCCTTCAGAGGAATAAAGCACGACTGAAGCTCCATGAAGGAAGACAAGAATGACCTCCACAGATCATCAGCACTCTCTCCCTCCTCTAGTTCCATTTCAGCAACGCCTTCACGAAGACCTGCAAAGTTCGCTCTCCCCATGTCTAATTTTCTATGCACCGGGGTCATGATCTCCATATTAGGGACTTTAGCTAAAAATCTTATAAGCTTGTGGTCGCTTCCACCTATTTCTTCATTTACAGAGAGGTCTTGAATGATGTCATCCTCAGAGGTGAGGACCAAGTCGAGTATGTTATCACCTCTTGTTGGCTCCCTTACCCACTGAGTGAGGAATTCATCATTTACAAACTCCAAGAGTGGTGTGTTCTCAGCAGAGGGCTCTCTGGTTTCCCAGTCAACATGTGTGTTGAAGTCCCCCATAAGGATGCACACCCTGCCATCCACTAGTTCACCCAGCAACTGGTATAGGTCCCTGTCCATCTCACTGAGTTGTCCAGGGGGTCTATAAAGCAGCAGGGTTCTGTATTTTGCAGTGCCTATTTCTAGGTCAACTCCAAGGAGCTCGTGGTTCGATGTGATGTTGCAGGTCATCGATTTGATGGAGTTCTTTACATACAACAGCACACCACCACCCCCTCTGTCTTCTCTATCTTTGTGGAAGAGTTGGTAGCCTGGAATCATGAATTCCCCTTCAAGATCTCTGTCTGAGGTTCTCAACCATGACTCCGTTATGGCCACCATCTCGGGTTCCTCTGTCGCAACGAGGGCCCGCAGTTCCAAAAACTTGTTTCGGATGGACCTGGCGTTGAACAATAGAACCTTTAGGGAACCCCCAACTGCAGGGCTCCCTATTCTCCTCCGTTTCCCGGTTTGGTCACTGTCTTGGTAGTGCTGGGGATATCCTTCTTCAGGATCTCGGCGAATGTCTTCTCTGGGGTCACTCTAGCATAGCGACGAGGGCTCTCCTCCACGCTCGGTCGAGTGCTCCTGAGACATCGTCGGACGGTGTCTTCCATTAATTTGGAAAGGACTTCCTTCCCCTTTGGTGAGAGATGCGTGCCATCCCTCTGGTAGAGATCGTCTCTACCAAAGAATGAGGTGTAGGGGTCCACAAAGAACACCCCCTCAGCAGTACACAAATCAGCCAGGCGCTGATTTACTGCAATGTTCTTTGACAGAGCAGTCCCAGAAGGGCCTCTCCTTGGGAGCACGCCAACAACTACCCTTCTGCGGGTTTTTAACCCACAGTCATCTACTGCACCGAGCACATCCGAGAGGACTCCTTCAGTCATGCCTACTCTACCATTTCTCAGGTAGATGTCATTACCACTCACCATGAGTGCAATGACAGCAGATCTGGACGTTTGGATCCTCTCAGCTTCCTTTCGGAGGTCGGCATTGCCACAACCTGGTAGACAATTCACCTTCACAGAAGAGTGAAGGCGAGCTGCCATTAGGGGTTGCAGCCCTCGTGCCTGGGAATCACCTAAAATGTGTATATCCACAGGTTTCTCCTTGGTAGGAGCACGAGATGCCTTGTGAGGAACCCGAGAGTGTTTGGAATTCCTGCCGGGCTTGTCACTTCCTCCAGGTTGCTTCTTCTTCGTCTTCTTTTTCTTCTTCATTTTCTTTTCCTTCTCTGTTGCCTTGTCTTCACTTTCCTCTAATCCCTCCTCAATTGTCTTCTTAGGGTTTTCTCCCTTTTCTATATTCCCCTCCTCTTCTTCATCACACTTTTCTGCAGTTTCTTTTCCATTTTGCTTTTCTGCAGTCTCTTTTCTCTCTTCAATGTTGTTGTTCTTCTTCTTGTTCTTCTTCTTCTTCTTCTTCACCACCGTGGTGGAGCTCTCCGGTGAAGAAGCTCCTTGGACTGCCTCGTCTCTCACGTGACAGTCACACCTCTTAGACTCCATCAGGAGAACTTTCTCCTTTAGGGAGTTGTTCTCCTTCGTGAGCAGTGCCATGTGCTCCATCAACCTCTCCTCGAGTTTGCAAAAGTCGCAGACACTTGAGGGGTCTAGGTCACTCGCACTCCTCCCGCTGAAGTCCTCACACCAGCGGTACACCTTGCATGTAGAACATGTAAATTTTCTTGCTGATGGACCAGTCATCTCGCTCTAATTCAATATAAGACCAATAATATAAAAGAAAGGGTAATGTGATTTAGTCTCGCATAAGTCTCATCCGCCTACTTCCAGAAGGTTTTCGGTCGTTCAGCCAACAGAAACCCTTATGAGCCAAGCACACCAACCCTAAGGTCTCCCCTGGGCCGGACGGCCCCAATCGTGCCGCAGCTCCCAACTGAGCAGCACAAGAGTCCCAAATAAATGGGGATCTGATTTTTCGACAGGGGTGCTTGAAGTGTATCGTTTTCCTACTAATCCCTACTAATCCTCCATCCGCGGCCAAACTTAAAGCAAATAGTAAAGCTAAATGCCCACGATTTAATCCGAGATCTTTTACTGGCCTGGCAACCAGCAAGGCATGAAAGCTCTCTCACCAAAGAGCAGTCGAGCCTTTAGGCACCTAAGAATGGTCACAGGGAGCTGGTCAGGCTAATTAATCTAAGAGAATACCTATGGGGGTCCTGAGGCATCTCCATTACTCGTACCCCACACACCTGAGATCCCTTCAATCTCAGCCCTTTCGAAACCTGTGAGCATTAAAAGGCGTTGTTTTAGGAGGTTCCAAAGCCTCCCTTCTCACACGGCATAAGGTAGCTGGTGAGGTCCTTAACAATAAACTTATATCCAATTTTAGGACAGTTGAAGAGCAGTTGTGAAACTTAATAGTTACAGAACCGAAAAAGACTAGTAGGGGGATGCTAGGAGATACACCAAGAAGGGGGAAATGTGAAGAATTGACAACTCTTAGTCCGGATCCTAATAACGCTACCTTTCTGGCATGGGTAACCCTACTGGACTATATGTCCCCCAGCATAGCTAGCCAAATTCAAACAGATCACACAAGCTCACTCACCAACGGCAAGGTGGTTGTCGGGTTGCAGTCTTTTCTTGGGCAACTGTACAGTATGTTAAGTTATTGTTTACATACATACATACATACACACACACACACACACACACACACACATCATGTTTACATACACTCTGCTCTCTTTTTATGTGAGTTTAAATTATGTGAATTTGAAATAGTGCGTATCATGAAAAAAAATTAAATAAATGCAATTTACACGAACTCTTAAAATAACGTGAACCATTAGGCTCCATTTTCAAGTTAAAGTTAAATTATTTATTATTATTATTATTATTATTTATGGAAATGTACAATTTACTTTATGCTAAATTCACTTTATGTGACACAACCCTTCACCAACCTATACATACATATATATATATATATATACATACACACACACATACATACATTCACTTTATGTGACACAACCCTTCACCAACCTATAATGTAATAAAAAAAGAAGAGAGTGTATATATAGTATACATACATACATAAAAAAGAAGAGAGTGTACAACGACACGGGTATGAAAATGGAAATTGCATTTATTTTATTTTTTTCATGATACGCACTATTTCAAATTTGCATAATTTAAACCTACATAAAAAGAGAGCAGAGTGTGGGATATTTTTAAGCGTGTGGAATTATGATATTTTTTTCATACCGTATCGTACTGCCACCCTTCCCTCTAACACACACACACACACACACACACACATATACATCACCATAAACAAAAATAAAACTGTAGTCCTGCATTTCCACCTCACCTCTAAGCCTATTCCCCAACCTACTCACTAGGTGAGGAGGTGACCGCAGTGTTGCCAGATCTAGAATCAAAACCTTCACCACATAATGGAAACTGTCCACTAACAAGAGTATATTGACATGAAATGTTCTATACACAATGAATTTTTCATTTAATGGTATATGTATATGAACAATTGTTATATACACTCTCCTCTTTTTTATGTTAGGTTAGGTTCCTGAAGGGGTCGCATAAAGTGAATTGTACATTTCCATAATAAATAATTTAACTTTAACTTGAAAATGGAGCCTAATGGTTCACGTTATTTTAAGAGTTCATGGAAATTGTATTTATTTAATTTTTTTCATGATACGCACTATTTCAAATTAGCATAATTTAAACTCACATAAAAAGAGAGGAGAGTGTATGTAAAATGGAGAATATATTTCCTGTGTGATGTGATGTGGCATATCAATCTAAAGACATTGTCACTACTTCCCACACAGGAATGTCCAGGGTGTGGAGAGTGAGCTGACATACATACAGTATATACAAATATAAAGAGAACCATTTTGTTGGCATTCTGTTTGGAGTTGTCATAGGGTACCATTAATTAGATATGGTAACAGTGTACTCTGAAGTACCAGATAGAATGAGTATAGGCCTGGGTTGCATTCCTATCAATAAACCGTTAATTATTATTATTATTATTATATGGAAGGAGGGTGTTTTGTGGAATAGTTTGGAGGAATCAGAAGCCTCCAAACACACACACACACTCTCTCTCTCTCCCTCTAACACACACACACACACTCTCTCTCTCTCCCTCTAACACACACACACACACTCTCTCTCTCTCCCTCTAACACACACACACACACACATTACTGGGAACTAACCTGTGTGTGATGGCTGAGATACTCTATTGGTGGCTGACACTCTATTGGCGGCTGTGTGTGTAGATGGATGAAGCCGCCGCCACACAGCCATCAGCAGCCGCCACACAACCATCGACAGCCGCTACACAGCCATCAGCAGCCGCCACAAAGCCATCAGCAGCCGCTACAGCCGCCACTGTCATCTCCCTCTCATTATTCTACAAGAGCAAAAATAATAATAATAATAATAATAATAATAATAATAGTAATAAAAATAATAATAGTAATAAAAATAATAATAATAATATTATTATTATAACGATAATATTAATAATAGTGATGATAATAATAAATATTAATATTATTAATATTATATTAATAAAAATATTATAGAATAATAATAATAATAATAATAATAATAATAATAATAATGACAATAATTTTGCAGCATAATTTACTTAATTAGTTTGACCATAATTATACAAAAGTGATAATCCAGTTATACACTAACTTATTTATGTATAGTATACAGTAATATGTATTGTTATCTATGTATATACTGTATATGTATGTATGTATGTATCTATATATATGTATGTATATGTATGTATCTATGTATGTATGTATATGTATGTATGTATTTATGTATACCATACAGTATTATGTATTGTTATGTATACAGTAATATGTATTAAAAATATTTTGTTGTTGTTATTGTTTACACCAGAAAACAGTCTTCTCTTAATAACTGACAACATCACTATAAACAAACACACACACACACAACTTCTTCTTACTATCAAAACACACAATACAAACACCAGCTCCTCACACACACACACACACACAACTTCTTATAATAAGCCAAACTCACAATAACAAACACCAGCTCCTCACACACCAACACACACACACAACTTCTTCCTCTCCTCACCAAAAAATTCTCCTTTTTCAACAGCACACACACACACACACACACACACATACACACAACTTTCACAATGTCATAAAATCAAAGTTATAACTTCAACCTCTCTTATTAACAATATATATATTATTATTTATATCTGTATATATTTCTTTATACAATATTATACATTGAATACAGTACTTTATAATTATGTACTTTATAATCATGTACTTTATGTACAATTGACGAAAAAGGTATTGTAACAATTATTGATACAACATTAAATATATTAATGTCCATAGTTTTTTGTAGGGATTATAAGTATGTATTACAGAAGGATATGTATATTATGTATGTAAGTATGTATTACAGAAGGATATGTATATTTCCTTCTGTTATACATGCTATATTATAAGTATGTATTACAGAAGGATATGTATATTTCCTTCTGTTATACATGCTTATAGTCCCTACAAATAGTTGTGGATATTACTAGGGTTAAACTTCTATCAAAATTTGTTACAATACTTTTTTTGGCAACTGTTATTTTATGTACTTTTGATGGTGCCAGACTTACTGTACAATACATGTGTGTGTGTGTGTGTGTGTGTGTGCTGTAAATATTATTAAATGATTTTTATTATAACATTTAATTACACTATAAAATAAAATATATTACATATATCACATCACATGACAACTCCATATTACATACTCCCTCCTTACTCCCTACTCTCCCTCTCATGTTACTCTCCTTTACATACTCCCTCCTTACTCCCTACTCTGTCCCTCATGTTTCTCTCCTTTACATACTCTTACAACACTCCCTCCTTACTCCCTACTCTCCCCCTCATGTTACTCTCCTTTACATACTCTTCCACTCTGTTCTGCCATCTTACTGGTGGTCTGCCTCTCACACCACACACCACAACTTCACTTCCATACACCTTCTTTACAAACTCCTCACCTTGCATACACCTTTTTTACAAACTCCACACCTTCTTTACAAACTCTTCACCTTACATACACCTTTTTTACAAACTCCACACCTTCTTTACAAACTCCACACCTTGCATACACCTTTTTTACAAACTCCACACCTTACATACACCTTCTTTACAAACTCCACACCTTACATACACCTTCTTTACAAACTCCACACCTTACAAACACCTTCTTTACAAACTCCACACCTTACATACACCTTCTTTACAAATTCCACACCTTACAAACACCTTCTTTACAAACTCCACACCTTACAAACACCTTCTTTACAAATTCCACACCTTACATACACCTTCTTTACAAATTCCACACCTTACAAACACCTTCTTTACAAACTCCACACCTTACATACACCTTCTTTACAAACTCCACACCTTACATACACCTTCTTTACAAACTCCACACCTTACATACACCTTCTTTACAAACTCCACACCTTACAAACACCTTCTTTACAAACTCCACACCTTACATACACCTTCTTTACAAATTCCACACCTTACAAACACCTTCTTTACAAACTCCACACCTTACATACACCTTCTTTACAAACTCCACACCTTACAAACACCTTCTTTACAAACTCCACACCTTACATACACCTTCTTTACAAACTCCACACCTTACATACACCTTCTTTACAAACTCCTCACCTTACATACACCTTCTTTACAAACTCCACACCTTACATACACCTTCTTTACAAACTCCTCACCTTACATACACCTTCTTTACAAACTCCACACCTTACATACACCTTCTTTACAAACTCCACACCTTCTTTACAAACTCCACACCTTACATACACCTTCTTTACAAACTCCACACCTTACATACACCTTCTTTACAAACTCCACACCTTACATACACCTTCTTTACAAACTCCTAACCTTACATACACCTTCTTTACAAACTCCTAACCTTACATACACCTTCTTTACAAACTCCACACCTTCTTTACAAACTCCACACCTTACATACACCTTCTTTACAAACTCCACACCTTACATACACCTTCTTTACAAACTCCACACCTTACATACACCTTCTTTACAAACTCCACACCTTACATACACCTTCTTTACAAACTCCTCACCTTACATACACCTTCTTTACAAACTCCTAACCTTACATACACCTTCTTTACAAACTCCTAACCTTACATTTTCTCTACATGTCCAAACCATCTTAATGTATTACGCTTCTACGACATAAAACAGACTCCATTAAAATAAGTGCTGTTTAATGGCACAGCTTCAGGGAATCAATAGTCTCCAATATGTAGACCAAATATACTGGCCTTTTAAATACTAACACCCGTAGTTTTAAAATATTTGAGGGCCCTTACTGGAGCTCTATGAACCCTCCAAAATAATCCAGGCCACAGAACCCTCTCTCTCTCTCTCTCTCTCTCTCTCTCTCTCTCTCTCACACACACACACACACACACAGACACACACATTCACAGACCCTTACTGGAGCTCTATGAACCCTCCAAAATAATCCAGGCCACAGAACCCTTTAGTGTTTCTAATAGGGAATCTGTTGCCTGGAGTAGTTTGGAGAATTCATAGAGCTCCAGTAAGGGTCTGTCTGTGTGTGTGTGTGTGTGTGTGTGTGTGTGTGTGTGTGTGAGAGAGAGAGAGAGAGGAATCTGTTGCCTGGAGTAGTTTGGAGGGTTCATGGAGCTCCAGTAAGGGACCTCAATTGTTTTAAAACTACGGGTGTAAAGGATTATAACAAACTAAAGGCTCTCTGCTCTCACCCTCACCCTTCCCTTCTTTACCTTTGATAGTGAAGTCTGGCCTCTCCATAGTGTAGTAAGTCAAGGACAGACACACCACCATTGTCTGTCTATTGGAGCACCAAAGGTAAGCAGACAGTAGTAGACTGTAGCAGACAGTAGCAGGCAGTAGCAGACAGTAGCAGACAGTAGTAGGCAGTAGTAAAGAGTTCACACACCTACAGGAACAAGATCACAATTAAGGGGGTGTGGGAATAGGGGGACAGGCTTGGGGGTGGGTTTAGGGGGTTTTGGTGAGTGCGGGAGTAGGGGGACAGGCTTCAGGGGGTTAGGGGAGGTGCGGGAATAGGGGGACAGGCTTTCTACCCACTCCAAGCCTGTCCCCCCCCCCAAAGCCTGTCCCCTACTCCCACACCCTCCCTTAACAGTCTCAAAATTATAACAGGATATTGAAATAATTGATATCAAACCTAGTCTAATCATCTTTTCAACAATATTTTCATTTCAATTTAATACAAGAATGACAGAAAAGTACTTATATTGAAATATATAAGTTGGAATCAAAAGAAAGGAAAGTTAAAAAAAATGTGGTTTGTTGAGAGACAGACAGTAAAATATTATTACTATCTGCTTGTTAACAAACTATAACTTTTGTTCACTTTCCTTCCTGTTGTATCTACCTCATAAATAGTAAGGTGTAGCAGATTCATGTGTGTCCAACTGTACATACTGTATACTGTAATGTTATATATACCTAGACTGATGTCAGAGTACTGTATGTTCATCCTTAATAATAAAAGGTAATAATTACACAAGTTATATATACACTCTCCTCTCTTTTTATGCGAGTTTAAATTATGTGAATTTGAAATAGTGTGTATCATGAAAAAAAAATAAAAATAAAGGCAATTTACACAAACTCTTAAATAACGTGAACCATTAGGCTCCATTTTCAAGTTAAAGTACCATTATTTATTACGGAAATGTACAATTTACTTTATGCTAAATTCACTTTATGCGACCCCTTCAGGAACCTAAACTTAAATAAAAAAAGAGGAGAGTGTATTACCAATAAATGTTGAACTATTCACCAGTGAGAGTTAATTGATTCACTCGCATTAGCAAGTAGAAATGCTACAATAATAATAATAATAGCAATAAAAATATTAATAAAAATAATAATAATAATAAAGAGAGAGAAATTTGGTATAGGAATTGCCCCAGACAGATATCTATGTACACACACACACACACACACACTATAGATAGATAGATAGATAGACAATATTAATATTAATTTGGTATAGGCAAGTGTTTAGGTATTACCCCAGACAGACAGACAGACAGACAGACAGACAGACATCTCTGGCCTAAATTTCATCATATAAAGAAAAATGTGCTGCGAGTGTTGCTTTGGTGAATGAATTGTCTGAGTTAAGTCAATTGTTGTGTTAAGAAACAAATGTTTTTATTGTTACTATTAGTATTAGCACTGACATTAGGGGATTATAATGTTACCTCTATATAAACAATAAATGAAAGATATTTACTATTTATATAAAATTGAACAGACAAAAGGAAATATGGTATAACCCAATGAAACTTATTCTTGCCTTACAAAGCTACACACAAACTGACACACATTCCAACCCGCACATTCCAGCCTTACAAAGTTACACACAAACTGACACACATTCCAGCCTTACAAAGTTACACACAAACTGACACACATTCCAGCCTTACAAAGCTACACACAAACTGACACACATTTGACATCTTTCAATATTTTCTATCATATACATAATTACAATATGTTGTCTGTGGTCTGACAAGGAAAGCACTCATTGTATTTATTGTCCATAATTTTCTGTTCGATAGAAAAAGTGTAAAAATCACTTTATAACCTGTAGCAATGGATAAATATATGATACTTAGTAATTTATAAGGAATTATATACAGTATAGTACTGTATCTACAAGAACAGCTTATCAGATGACAGTATTACAAGTTACGGGTGGGTGGGGGAGTAGGGGACAGGCTTGAGGGGGGGGGGGAGTAGTAGGGGACAGGCTTGGGGGGGTAGGGGGTTGGGGTGTGTGGGAATAGGGGAACAGGCTTTGGTGGAGGGGGGAGTAGAAAGCCTGTTCCCTATTCCCTCACCCCCCTAACCTCCCCCTAAACCCCCCTCAAGCCTGTCCCCTTATTCCCGCACCCCCTTAAATGAAACATAAACTGAAAATACCATAATCACACTGTACAGTTAAACACACATGAATCTGGTACACCTTGCTACTTACAGGATACCTACAACAGGAAAGAAATTAAGCAAAATTTATAGTTTGTTGACAGACAGACAGTAATAATAGTTTACTGTCTGTCTGTCAACAAACAAACTACATTTGTTTTCACTTTCCTTCCTGTTATTATTTTGGTATTATTTCCTGTTGTAGGAAAGTAAATAAATGTTATAGTTTGTTGACAGACAGGCAGTAATAATATTGTACTGTCTGTCTGTCTGTCTGTCTGTCAACAAACAAACTACATTTGTTTTCACTTTCCATTCATTGTTGTCACCTCAACTGTACATAAACTAACCAACTATGGTAGATGATGGAAGGTGGTGTGTGTGTATGTATGTATGTATGTATGTATGTATGGTATGTATGTATGTATGTATGGTGAAGGAGTCCTTATGCTTAGTACAGTATATAAATTATATATAGTGGTCAATAATAATCACACACATATGGGTATCTCAAACAATTTACTGTCTAATGTTTACACATTCACATATGATGTAATTGTTTTAAGTAGTGTGTGTGTGTGTGTTATTGTTTTAAGTAGTGTGTGTGTGTGTGTGTGTGTGTGTTATTGTTTTAAATAGTGTGTGTGTGTGTGTGTGTGTTATTGTTTTAAGTAATGTGTGTGTGTTATTGTTTTAAGTAGTGCATAGCAGTTTGTAGTAAATTAAAAGAAGGTAGTTAACCTATTTATTGGAAAGTTCATCATCTAAGGAACAGAGGGAAGCTGTCAAACTCTTACATGAGTTACCCACCCTATATGAATGATTATATTTGACCACAACTGTACATACCCTGGTAAACCCTGTTAGAAGAGTTAACCCTGCCATCACACACCTGCTAGTCAACCCCTGCCATCACACACCTGCTCCCAAAAGTCCTGACACACCAACACATTCACACACACACCTGCAATGCAAATAAATATTAACACCATATATTAAACCATATATCAATATTATTATTATTAAATAAATTGTAATTATTGGAAATTAAAAGTTAATTGTAGTAAAACTAAAGTAGTTATATTTAGTAGAGGTAGAGTAGAAACAGAAAGGTATAAATTTAAATTGTAAATAGAAATTATAAGGGAATATAAGTATTTGTGTATAATATTTAAGGGGGTGTGGTAATTAGGGGGGAGGGTTGGGGGGGTGCGGGAATAGGGGGACAGACTTGGTTTTTTTTTTTGGAGGGTGCAGGAGTAGGGGGACAGGCTTGGGAGGTGGGGGCTTGGGGGATGTGTGCGGGAATAGGGTGACAGGCTTTTTACCCACCTCAAGCCTGTCCCATTACTTCCCGCACCCCCCCAGTCCCCCCCCAAGCCTGTCCCCTATTCCCACACACCCCTTATTTAAATCAATGGTTAGACCAGTTATGTTATATGTTACTGAGGTCTGTGTATATTATTGTATTATAGACAATTACAACAATTACATAATATTATAACGTTCATAAAATATACACTATATGTTCATAAATACACTCTGCTCTCTTTTTATGTGAGTTTAAATTATGCAAATTTGAAATAGTGTGTATCATGAAAAAATTAAATAAATGCAATTTACACGAACTCTTAGAATAACATGAACCATTAGGCTCCATTTTCAAGTTAAAGTACCATTATTTATTATT
>JAWZYT010001361.1:135000-137500 GCA_034508575.1 Petrolisthes manimaculis
GAAGGGGGGAGAGTAGGGGGAAGGGGGGGAGATAGCGTGTGATATCGTTTGTTTACATTTTATTTGCCATACACTGGTGTTACATTCTGCCTTCTCTGTCCAAGAAATACTTCCTTCTTTATATGGAAGGATATGGCCTTCTGATTTGTAAATGTACCACCTGGTATGACTGAGTGTTGAAGCTGGTGGTTAACTCATAATAAATAAAAACGAGCGAGTCACACACACGGTGACAACGCAGGCTAGGCCTATATTCCCTTGACCTTGAGCTAGGGTGAATGGAGACTGAGGGTAGGGGGGGGGGGGGGGAAGTGGTGGCAACACACTCACACACACTTCACAGACGACAGTGACATGCTCGTTATGATTTCACTTGTATTGTATAAGAACTCCTCGGATTTGCTTCACTTATTTTCACCAGCCATTCTATATTTTGACTCAACTATTCATACATTAGAGTAACAAAATCCCAAAAAAGGTAGACTTTTGCATTGTCCAGGAACACAACCCCCACTACAGTATTACAGTAGAACCTCGTTTATCCGGCACGCTCGGGGGAGAGCGTATGCCGGATAACCCGTTTTGCCGATGTTGTGAGAGTTACTCTTATAGAAATGCCAAAACCCTAATAAATACACCCTATCTTATCAAACACGGTGGTGTATAATATGCGGCACTCGACAGAGGGTTATGGCGGTAAACATTTGACTCGGTAGTACAGTACTCCCTTGTTATCAACGGGGGTTAGGTTCTTAAGATGGCCGTCGATAATAAAATCCCTCGATACCACATTAGAGTATAAAAAAAATTTCCTTTACACATAAACATAACATATTAAAGTACTGTACAATATGTATATTATATATACAGTTGGACCTCCAAATACAGATATGGAAAAAGATTATCAGAAAATCAAAGATATCCGAGGGCTTAAATTTGATGCGTATGACTGACTGTCTGTCTGTACACCCACTCTCAAAATTACGTGTGCTTTCACTCGTATCTCTGGTTCCCATACACAGCTAGTGACTAAAAATAACTCTAAACTTGAGCCCGAAGTATGGAAAATGAATGATTTTAAAGGTTGTTCATTCTAAAAGGTTATACCTAATAGCGTGTGTGTAGTGCGTGACGAGTTGACAAGTTCAGTTATCACCAATAATTCATGAGTTTCTACTCATACAATCACATTTCCTACCCCCTTCCCCCCCTACCCTCCTACGCTCCTTCCCCCCCTTACCCTCAGTCTCCATTCACCCTAGGCCTAGCCTTGTCACTCGCTCGTTTTTAGTAATTACGAGTTATTAACCACCAGCTTCAACACTCAGTCATGTCAGGTGGTACATTTACAAAAAGGAAGGTCATATCCTTCCATATCAAGGAAGGTAGGTTTTTCTCGAACAGAGAAAGAAGGAAACACCAGAATATGCTCAATAAAATGTAAGCAAACGATATCACACTATCTCCCCCCCTTCCCCCCTACCACCTCCACCACCACCACGCATGCTGACGACTCATTTCATTCATGAGTTGTCTGCGAAAACCTTAATACAAATTGTTATATGCATTTAATATGCTTAATACGAATTGTAACTGTATTTATTCATGATTTTATTCATTTTTTAACCATTATTTGGCCTGGGTCGATCGGTGCCGTTGTTATGAGGGTGCCGTTGTTATGAATGCCGGATAAACGAGGTTCTACTGTACCATTGTTTCCTAGGGGGAAATTAAGTTTAAATAACGCGTTTTTTAATAACGCGACGTCTCCAGGAACGTAACTACCGCGTTACTCAAGAGTCAACTGTAAATGCAATTTACACGAACTCTTAAAATAACACGAACATGGAGGTTCTATTTTCAAGTTAAAATACATGTACCATTATTTCTTATGGAAATGTACAATTTACTTTATGAAAAATTCACTTTATGCGACCCCTTCAGGAACCTAACCTACCATAAAAAAAGAGCAGAGTGTACAACCTTGTCTAACCCCAACTTGTGGGAAGCTTTGTCAAACATGTCACTGCTTATAAGTGTTGGTACAGACCAGGTGTTAGATGTTGACACTCTTGTACTGGTCAATACAATGGCAGTGAGCCTGAGTCTGAGCCTGGAGGTCATTTTGTAGCTTCCAGACACTGTCATAGATGATAACAGTGTCAGCAGCTGTCAGGTTGATGCACAAACCTTGGTACACAGTAGGAAGACAAAACAGAGTGGAAGAGTATGTAAAGAAGAAAAACGAAAGGGTCAGAGGAGGGTTTGAACAAGTAAGGAGGGAGTGTTGGAACAGGGACAACTGGACACACTTCTGCAGTGACCATCCCCTTGGAGGGAGTTACCGGAGGGAACCAGGTGTCAGAGCTATAGATAGATAGACAGATAGATAGATAGAAGACAAAACAATGTGAGTGTGACTTACAGAAACAGTGGATGGCAGCCTGATACATGTTGTCCCATATCCTACCATCTAGTCTCTGGTACGGATATCTGTTTA
>JAWZYT010001361.1:142500-280086 GCA_034508575.1 Petrolisthes manimaculis
GGTTAGGTCAGGTCAGGCTAATTTCAAAATGACCCATTTGAATATACACGAAAAATAAAATAGTGTTAGAATAGTGTAAAATAGTGGGTAATTTAGGTAGAAAACCGTTCTCAATGATGGTAATTCCTTCAATATTTATCAATCATACACATATTATTTTTATTATGCTGCCAATTCATATGTGTTATTATTATTATTATATGTGTTATTAATAATAATAATAATAATAATTGAGCAAAAGTTATAGTTTGTTGACAAGCAGACAGTAATAATATTTTACTGTCTGTCTGTCAACAAACTACATTTTTTTCACTTAAATTTCCTTTCACTTAATTTTCAATATTATCATTTAATTAAAAGCTCATTTAAGTTTATATTACTCTGTGATATAGTTTATATATATATCTATCGTTACATCATACTGTGGAAAGCCAATGAATAATAATATAGCAGGAAATAAATAGATAAACAGTGTGTGAGGTAGACATGTTTACGTGTCACAGTGTGTAAAGTTCACTTCTTCAATAATTTCAATAATTTGTCCATTTCTGTCGTATTATTTTCTATATGACTTTGTTAACATACCTATGATATGTAGTAGAAGATCTCCCGTCTCTCTGGGTACACCTATATGCTGAACACGTCGACATTATTACACAAAAAGGCAAAATATTAACGTTGGTGAAGCTGATGTGAACTCCGACGTGATCAGCTGAGCCATGTTTGTTTTGGGGTATTACCTTAAAAAGTGGGTTGATAATACCTTAGATGGAGCCCCAAATTTCCTTAGATGCTGAACCTGGTGACCATTTTAATATATTTTTAACCCTTGACACACGATATTTTTATGAAATTATAATAGTTTTTGACAACAATGCATTTTTCTTTTACGAAAACCCATGAAATAACGGAAGAATCGCTAAAAAGTACCTTATACTGTCAACACTTTACTTTAAATGACCCCAAATTACACTAATCTAGGGTACCGCATGTAACTGAGCCTTTGTGACGTCATGCCGCCTCCGTAATATTATACCTCTGTGCTCTTAACAACACATAGTCTATCCAATATACTGCCTTGTTTCCTTGTATATATTTTATGTCTCTTTCCAGTAAACTTATTTATATACGTACATCTATTCATTACTGTATATTTTCAGCTTCAGGCTGCCACTCTCATCAATAAAACCGTTTATTATTATTATTATTATTATTATTTCATATGTAACTTTCATCCCTCTCTTTTACATATGCGTACACACACATTTCTCTCTCTGTCGGTCTTTCATACATCCACTCTTTCTCTCTAAACTACAATGTCTAGAAACGTATACTTAGTTTCATTCTAAGCAACAACTCTTCCTCTTTCCAATGAGACCATCCCCAGTTGTCTAGGATTACTGGCTACAAATATATCACCTCAGGAATATACATATGTAATTTATTTTTTGGCCCGAGCGAGGCGTCAGTGAGTGGTGGGGTTGACGGTGGTGGAGTTGCCAAGTAGCTATTATTATTATTATTATTATTATTATTCCCGCACCCCCCCAAACCCTCCCCCCAGCGCACCCCCCAAACCTCCCCCAAGCCTGTCCCCTACTCCCGCACCCTCCAAACCTCCCCCAAGCCTGTCCCCTACTCCCGCACCCCCCCAAGCCTGTCCCCCTACTCCTGCACACCTCAAGGCCTGTCCCCCTATTCCCGCACCCCCCTAACCCCCACCAAGCCTGTCCCCCTATTCCCGCACCCCCCAAGCTTATCCCCTTATTCCCGCACCCCCGAACCTCCCCCAAGTCTGTCCCCTACTCCCGCACCCCCTAAACCTCCTCCAAGCCTGTCCCCTACTCCCACACCCCCCTAGCTGAACAGGCAGAGGGAAGCTGTCAAACTCTTATCTGAGTTATATACACCTATATGGATGATTATATTTGACACCAACTGTATGACTGTATGTTAGTTATACCTAGCTCCTCACTCACTCACTCACACACACACACACACACACACCAGTACACACACACACACACACACGGCGGAGGCGGGTGCGACGGCGGCTGAGGCGGCGGCGGCGGCGGGTGCGGCGGGGGTGGCGAGGGAGGCGGCGGGTGCGGCAGCGGCGGCGGCGAGAGGGGCGGCGGCGGAGTCGGCAGCGGCGGGGACGGCGGCGGAGGTGGCGGCGGCGGCGGAGGCGGCGGCGGCGACTAAGACGACGACGACGACGACGACGATAATAATTAATACAAAAAAAATATATTAAAAAAAATAAGAAAAATAATTATTAAAGAAAATAGAAAATAAAAATTATTATTTTTTTTTTTTTTAGTTAATTAGCGGTAGCGGTGGCGGGGGCGGCGGCGGCAGGGGCGGCGGGGGTGGTGTCGGCGGAGGTGGTGTCGGCGGCGGTGGTGGTGGTGGCGGCGGCGGCGGCGGCTACGACGACGACGACGATGGCGACGATAATAATTAATATATTTTTTTTTTTTTTTTTTTTTTTATTATTAATATTAAAAAAAAAATATATATATTAATTAAAAAAAAAGTTAATTAGTGGCGCCGGCGGTGGCAGTGACGGCGGCGGCGGCGACGGCGGCGGGGGCGTCGGGGGCGGGGACGGCGGCGGCGGGGACGGTGGCGGGAGCGGTGGCGAGGGCGGCGGCGGCGGGGACGGCGGAGACTGAGGCGGCGTCGGCGGCAGGTGCGGCGGCGGCGGTGGGTGCGGTGGATGCAGTGGCGGCGGCGGGGGCGACGGCAGAGGCAGCAGCGGCGGGGGCGGCAGCGGCGGGGGCGGCAGCGGCCGCGGCGGCGGCGGCGGCGGCGGCGGCGGCGGCGGCGATAATAATTAATAGAAAAAATATATATAAAAAAAAATAAAAAAAAATAATAAAAAAATAAAAAAATAAAAATTAATAATAAAAAAAAGTTAATTAGCGGGGGAGGCGGCGGCGGGGGGTGGGGCGGCGGCGACGACAACGACGACGACGATAATAATTAATAAACAAAAAATAATATAAAAATAAAAAATAAAAACAATAAATATTAAAAAATAATAAAAAATAAAAATTATTAATAAAAAAAAAATGGTTTATTAGCGGCGGCAGCGGCGGCAGCGTCGGCGGCGGCGATGGCGGCGATGACGACGATAATAATTAATAGAAAAAAATATATATATATATATATATATATATATATATATATATATATATATATATATATATATATATATATATATATATATATATATATATAAAAAAAATATATTAATAAAAAATAAAAAAATAAAAATTAATAATAAAAAAAAGTTAATTAGCGGTGGCGGCGGCGGCGGTGACAGCGGCGGCGGCGGGGACAGCGGCGGCGGTGGCAGCGGCGGCAGGGGCGATGGCGGTGGCGGCGGCGGCGACGACGACGATAATAATTAATAAAAAATATATATATATTAAAAAAAAAAGTGATAATAATTATTTAAAAAATATATAAAATAAAAATTATTAATTAAAAAAAAAACACTAATTAGCGGCGGCGGTGGCGGGGGCGGCGGCGGTAGGGGCGGCAGCGGTGGGGGGGTGACGGAGGCGGCGACGGCGGCGGCGGCGGCGGCGACAACGACGACGGCAATAATAATTAATAATAAAAAAAAAAATTAAAAAAAAAAAAAAAAAATCATTAATTAAAAAAAAAGTTAATTAGCGGCGGCGGCGGTGGGGTCGGCGGCGGCAGGGGGGGCGGCGGCGGCAGGGGGGGCGGCGGCGGCAGGGGGGGGGGCGGCGGCGACGACGATAATAATTAATAAACAAAAAATAATATTAAAAATAAAAAATAAAACAACAATTATTAAAAAATAATAATAAACAAAAAGGATTAATAAAAAAAAAATAGTTTATTAGCGGTGGCGGCGATGGCAGGGGCGGCGGCGGCGGCGGCGGCGACGACGACGATGACGACGTCGACGATAATAATTAATAGAAAAAAAATATATATATATATATATATATAAAAAAAAATATTACTAAAAAGAAAATATATATTTAATAATAATTAAAAAAAAGTTAATTAGCGGCGGCGGCAGCATCGGCGACGGCATCGGCAGCGGCGGGGGTGGCGGCGGAGGTGGCGGCGATGGCGGAGGTGGCGGCGGCGGCGGAGGCGGCGGCGGCGACTAAGACGACGACGACGACGACGACGATAATAATTAATACAAAAAAAATATATTAAAAAAAAAATAAGAAAAATAATTATTAAAGAAAATAGAAAATAAAAATTATTAATTATTATTTTTTTTAGTTAATTAGCGGTGGCGGGGGCGGCGGCGGCAGGGGCGGCTGGGGCGGCGGCGGTGGTGTCGGCGGCGGTGGTGGTGGTGGCGGCGGCGGCGGCGGCTACGACGACGACGACGATGGCGACGATAATAATTAATATAAAAAATTTATTTATTTAAATTTTTTTTTATTAATATTAAAAAAAAAAAAAAATATTAATTAAAAAAAAAGTTAATTAGTGGCGTCGGCGGTGGCAGTGGCGGCGGCGGCGGCGACGGCGGCGGCGGGGGCGTCGGGGGCGGGGGCGGCGGCGACGGGGACGGTGGCGGGAGCGGTGGCGAGGGCGTCGGCGGCGGCGGCGGGGTCGGCGGAGGCTGAGGCGGCGTCGGCGGCAGGTGCGACGGCGGCGGTGGGTGCGGTGGATGCAGTGGCGGCGGCGGGGGCGACGGCAGAGGCAGCAGCGGCAGGGGCGGCAGCGGCGGGGGCGGCAGCGGCCGCGGCGGCGGCGGCGGCGGCGGCGGAGGCGACGACAACGACGACGGCGATAATAATTAATAGAAAAAATTTATATAAGAAAAAATAAAAAAAAATAATAAAAAAATAAAAAAATAAAAATTAATAATAAAAAAAAGTTAATTAGCGGGGGAGGCGGCGGCGGGTGGGGCGGCGGCGGCGGGGGGTGGGGCGGCGGCGACGACAACGACGACGACGATAATAATTAATAAACAAAAAATAATATAAAAAATAAAAAATAAAAACAATAAATATTAAAAAATAATAAAAAATAAAAATTATTAATAAAAAAAAATGGTTTATTAGCGGCGGCGGCGGCGATGGCGGCGGCAGCGGCGGCGACGGCGGCGACGACGACGATGACGACGATAATAATTAATAGAAAAAATATATGTGTATATATATATATATATATATATATATATATATATATATATATATATATATATATATATATATATATATATATATATATATATATATATATATATATATATATATATATATATATATATATATATATATATATATATATATATATATATATATATATATATATATATATATATATATATATATATATATTAATAAAAAATAAAAAAAATAAAAATTAATAATAAAAAAAAGTTAATTAGCGGTGGCGGCGGCGTTGGTGGCAGCGGCGGCGGCAGCGGCGGCGGCGGGGACAGCGGCGGCGGTGGCAGCGGCGGCAGGGGCGATGGCGGTGGCGGCGGCGGCGGCGACGACGACGATAATAATTAATAAAAAATATATATATATTAAAAAAAAGTGATAATAATTATTTAACAAATATATAAAATAAAAATTATTAATTAAAAAAAAAACACTAATTAGCGGCGGCGGTGGCGGGGGCGGCGGCGGTAGGGGCGGCAGCGGCGGGGGGGTGACGGAGGCGGCGACGGCGGCGGCGGTGGCGGCGGTGGCGGCGGTGGCGGGGGCGGCGGCGGTAGGGGCGGCAGCGGTGGGGGGGTGACGGAGGCGGCGACGGCGGCGGCGGCGGCGGCGACAACGACGACGGCAATAATAATTAATAATAAAAAAAAAAATTAAAAAAAAAAAAAAAAATCATTAATTAAAAAAAAAGTTAATTAGCGGCGGCGGCGGTGGGGTCGGCGGCGGCAGGGGGGGCGGCGGCGGCAGGGGGGGCGGCGGCGGCAGGGGGGGCGGCGGCGGCAGGGGGGGCGGCGGCGGCGACGACGATAATAATTAATAAACAAAAAATAATATTAAAAATAAAAAATAAAACAACAATTATTAAAAAATAATAATAAACAAAAAGGATTAATGAAAAAAAATAGTTTATTAGCGGCGGCGGCGATGGCAGGGGCGGCGGCGGCGGCGGCGACGACGACGACGATGACGACGATAATAATTAATAGAAAAAAAATATATATATAAAAAAAAAAAATATATTACTAAAAAAAAAAAAATAATAATAATAAATAAAAAAAAGTTAATTAGCGGCGGCGGCGGCATCGGCGGCGGCGGCGGCGACGGCGGAGGTGGCGGCGGCAGGGGCTGTGGCGGCGGCGGCGACGACGGCAGCGATAATAATTAATAAAAAAATGTAATTATTAAAAAAAAAAAAAAAAAAAAAATATTAAAAAAATTAAAAAAATAAAATTATTAATTAAAAAAATAGTTAATTAGCGGCACGGTGGCGGTGGCGATGGCGGCGGGGGCGGGGGTTGGCGGCGGCGGCGGGTGCGGCGGCGGCTGCGGGTGCGGCGGCGGCGGCGGCGACGACGACAACGACGATGGTAATAATTAATAAACAAAAATAAATATTAAAAATAGAAAATAAAAATTATTAATAAAAAAAAATTGTTTATTAGCGGCGGCGGCGGCGGCAGGGGCGATGGCGGCAGGGGCGATGGCGGCGGAGATGGCAGGGACGGCGGAGGCGGCGACGGCGGCGGCGGCGGGGGCGGGGGCGGGGGCGGTGGTGGCGGCGGCGGCGACGACGATAATAATTAATAAACAAAAAATATTAAAAAAAAAAAAAAAAACAATTATTAAAAAATAATAATAAACAAAAAGGGTTAATAAAAAAAAATAGTTTATTAGCGGCGGCGGCGATGGCAGGGGCGGCGGCGGCGGCGGCGACGACGACGACGATGACGATGATAATAATTAATAGAAAAAAAATATATATATAAAAAAAAAAATTAATAATAAATAAAAAAAGTTAATTAGCGGCGGCGGCGGCATCGGCGGCGGCAATGGTGGCGGTGGCGGCGGCGACGGCGGAGGTGGCGGCGGCAGGGGCTGTGGCGGCGGCAGGGGCTGTGGCGGAGGCGGCGACGACGGCAACGATAATAATTAATAAAAAAATGAAATTATTAAAAAAAAAAAAAAAAAATATTATTAAAAAAATTAAAAAAATAAAATTATTAATTAAAAAAAATAGTTAATTAGCGGCGGTGGTGGCGGTGGCGATGGCGGCGGGGGCGGGGGTTGGCGGCGGCGGCGGCGGCGACGACGACAACAACGACGGTAATAATTAATAAACAAAAATAAATATTAAAAATAAAAAATAAAAATTATTAATAAAAAAAAATTGTTTATTAGCGGCGGCGGCGGCGGCGGCGGCGGCGGCGGCGGCGGCGGCGGCGGCAGGGGCAATGGCGGCGGCGATGGCAGGGACGGCGGAGGCGGCGACGGCGGCGGGGGCGGTGGTGGCGGCGGAGGCGGCGGCGACGGCGGTGACGGTGGCGACGGAGGCTGGGTCGACGGCGGCTGAAGCGGCGGTGGCGGCGGGTTTGGCGGCGGCGGGGGCGGCGGAGGCGGCGGAGGTGGCAGTGGTGGTGGTGGCAGTGGTGGTGGCGGCGGCGGCGACGGCGGCGGCGGCAGTGGCGGCGGTGGCAGTGACTACGACGACGACGACGACGACGACGATAATAATTAATACAAAAAAATATATTAAAAAAATAAGAAAAATAATTATTAAAAAAAATAAAAAAATAAAAATTATTACTTAAAAAAAATAAAATAATTAGCGGCGGCGGCGGTGGGGGCGGCGACGGAGGCGGCAGCAGTGGCGACGGCGGCGGTGGGGGCAGCGGCGGCGGGGGCGTCGGCGGCGGGGGCTTTGGCGGCGGGGGCGGCAGCAGCGGGGGCGGCGGCGACGACGACAACAACGACGGCGACTATAATAATTAATAAACGAAATAAAATATTAAAAATAAAAATAAAAATTATTAATAAAAAAAAATAGTTTATTAGCGGCGGCGGCGGCAGCGGCGATGGCGGCGGTGGCGGCGACGAAGACGATGATAATAATTAATAGAAAAAATATATTTATAAAAAAAAGATATACAAATTAATTATTAAAAAAAATAAAAAATAAAAATTATTAATTAAAAAAAAATAATTAACGGCGTTGGCGGCAGTGGCGGGGGCAGCGGTGGCGGTGGCGGTGGCGGCGGTGGTGGTGTCGGGGGCGGCGGCGGCGGCAGCGGCGACGACGATGGTGACGATAATAATGAACAAAAAATATATATTTATTTAAAAACAAATTTATTATTAAAAATAATAAAAAAATGAAATTATTAATTAAAAAAATGTTAATTAGCGGCGACGGCGGCGGCGGGGGCAGCAGCGGCGGCGGCGGCGGCGGGGGCGGCGACGAGGGCCGGGGCAGCGGAGGCGGTGGCGGGTGCGGCGGCGGCAACTACGAAGACTACGACGACGATAATAATTAATAAAAAAAAAATATGTATTTAAAAAAATAAGAAAAATAATTATTAAAAAAAATATAAAAAAAAAATAATAATAATTAAAAAAAACATTACTTACTTAGCGGTGACGGCGGCGGCGTCGGGGGCGGCGGCGGGGGCTGCAGCGGCGACGACGATAATAATTAATAAAAGAAAAAAAAAAAATAATAATAAAAAAATATTAATAAAACAAAAAAAATAGTTTATTAGCGGCAGCGGCGGCGGCGGTGGCGGCGGAGGCGGGGGCGGTGGTGGCTGCGGCGGCGGGGGCTTGTACGGCGGTGGCGGAGGCGGCAGCAGTGGCGGCGGCGGCGGCGGGTGCGGCGGCGGAGGCGGTGTACACAATAAGGCAAGTGCTGTATGCCACAATCATAAGATAATACACAGGTAAACAGACTGCCTGCCTAAGACCCTGTACACAAGATAAGCAGAGGGCAGATATTAGTAATAAACAGTGTGAGTCACAGTGGTACCCATGTGAGAGAATAGAGAAAGAGAGTAGAAAGGAGAGTAGGGAGAGAGAGTAAGAGAGTCAAATAATCAAGGAATGGTCACAAGGAGATATGCCCAAATACACAGATAATACAAACTGATTAGAGCAGCAGGAGGGGTAGGACTAAGACCACGAGGACTATACCTCATGACCACATGACAACCAGACACGTAACTTTCCTACCACATGACCCACGTGGCATCCGGCCACGTAAGCATGACAACACACAGTAATAATTGTATCCAAAGACAACTGACAACTCCAGTGAAATTGTATATAAACAGTGACACTTACCTAAAAGGTAGGATTCTTAAACTTGCTCCCTTAGGGCTATTATACATAATTGTCTCGCCAAGAGAGACACACTACTCTATCAGAAAAGAAGCACATCAATATCATTTCCTGTCTGTGTGTGTATAGAGATATAAGTGTAAATAAATGAACTTTCCATGTTACAACTGTGAAGTCAATTACCTTAGAAAACACCCACGTCTACGCTAACTAACTAATAATAATAACAAGACTACAAGTCCCAAGAAGCAAATACAAATAAGTTACCAGAGCTTGAACGAGTTAAAGCCTAACAGGACTGGTACATTATGGTGGCAGCAGTGGTTGCAACAACAAGATTGCAAAGGAGTTGACTTCCAGGGAGTACAGTGAATAACATAGTTCAAGGACAAGTTGAAGATTTTACTTGTAAACTTCTCTCAGGTAATTTCTTCTCACGACCTCTATAAACGAGGGAGATAAACCACAAATTCATCACCTACAAGACACCTACTTCAACATAACTGCAACTAGACCTACAAGGGGACCTCATCTACTTCACAACAATCAATCATCACTACCCCAGGCGTCCCTGTACGTAAATTCTCTCGTAAGGACAACGCCATCCCTTCATCACTACCCATGAGCGTCCCTGGAACGTAAGGACGTCATCACTTCATCACTACCCATGAGCGTCCCTGGAACGTAGGACAACGTCATCACTTCATCATCTCCATTCTCCAAGCTGACACCTTGTTACGTAAATTCTCTCGTAAAAGGCAAGTCAACATTCATCATCTTCACTCCAAGAACGACTACTAGTGTGTTAGTGTGCGAGCTACTCATCACCACGACTGGCCAGAACACCCCACCTAGACGTCAACTCGTCGTCATCATCGTTGCAACTAAAGTACTAAAAGTAGGTACACATTACATGTACATTACATTATTTTTCACTTGTCTACGAACATGTTAGGATAAAATTAGGTTTCCTCATTAAAGCCCAGAAAGAAAGAAAAGAAGTGCCAAATTAAAACAAAGTAAAGAATTCTTCCCCATTAATCTAAAGGTATCGCAATAACTTCGAAAATCCCTGATAATGATTCAATATCCTCTGAGCTAGATTCCCCTGCCTCACTAAAAAGTCTCGTTGTGGTGCCAACACATACGAGTACATTTTCTTCTTCTCCAACCATAACCCCATTAAAAACTCAATCTGTCTACTAATATCGTCCTGTATTAACACTAACAATGACTACTCCTCTACAATCTCCTATCGTCTCTGCTCATCATCTAACAAATACTGATTCCACTGTCTCTTCTATGCTAACAATGAAACTCTTACCTACCACCATTTCTCATGTAAAGCATTTTAAGGGAGATAATCCAAGATATGGGATTCATCTCTTCTTGCGTCATTTGGAGAAGATATTTTGCAAAGCGAATATAGAGCAGGACGAACATAAAATAGCATTGGTAAGAGAGTATATTGCACCGGATAGTCCAGCCAGTTATAGGTTAAACACAAGTGCTTTTTCTAAGTCAAAGAATTTAACGTCATATGCTACATTTAGACAGTCACTTATTGATGTTTTGGGGGATGGTAAAGTACATAAATCGTTCTCAAGGGTTCAAAGAATGGTTAAAAGAAATGCAAACAAAATAAATACAAGGGAACTAGCAAAAGCACTTGCATCAGCAGGATCGCTAGAATTATATTCAAAGAAATCTCGCATCATACATCATGTATTACATATTACTCACTCCAGGGATAAGAAGAATTATAATTTTGATACCATAACTCAAAGGGAATCACACAGACAACGTTGCAAACATGGTAACGAAGATAAGCATAAGACCAGTGAATCTGATAGTAACAAATCCACAGGAAATAATGGGAAATCAAAGCATAAATACTGTCATTCACATGAGTCAAAATCGTATTCCTTAAATGAACACATGATCCTTAACAAAAGGAAACAAAGCTTGCACAATCGAAACATGATGTATGAAACGAGACCACCACGATATTAAAATGGCATCAATAATCACATAAGTAAATAAATACTGCCCTGTCGTCGTAAATACCTAAAATATAATAATAATCCCTGTCTAAGTATCACATACTAATATTTCATTAATGATAGACACAGGAACAGCAGTTTCCTTGTTATCGGATAATTCCTTTAACAAATTGTACAACTTAGATCCCCAGCGGGTTTTATAAACTAAGATTGAACAGGTGATATAAAATTGTCACATATGACAAATAATAAATTAACAGGTATTAGGGACACTAAACCCTTCCTGTACGGTTAGACAAAAACTATCCAAATACACATAATAATATGCACTAAACATAAAATAATACATTTTAGGTATTAATGTATTTTAATACAGGATTGTCCAGGCCAAAATATAAGTCCATAAATATGTATTGAAAACAAAACAAAAAACGGGAACTATTCCATTATCATAAAGGCCTACTGCACATAATACTATATTACCACTAAATTTCGTCCATAAATTGAAGGTAGAGCTTCCATCTCATATTACAACCACATATTAGTGTTCTATCCTTAGTAGAGTCTGGGAAAATAACCTGGGAATGTATCTACTTTCACTAATGTAAATGATAATAATATTGCTACTATCTATATCTTAAAAAAAAATCAACTACCAATAATCAGGTAAAGAAAATGACATATTTATATGATCGGTACAAGATGGAAGTTAGACTAAATACCACAAGAAATATTATATCAATTTTAACCGAAGAGTTAAAGGATAATCACATAAGGGAGAAACTTAGAAATTTGGTCAGGAGACGATATTTTCTAATTTATCGTGATAATTTTATTAATATACTAGCCACATATCAAAATGCGATTGCCCTACCTGGTAACATTTTTAGGAATAACCTATTTATAAATAAGCATATAGGCGACCATACCTTATACTAGACAGAAAATTATAAATGATAAATGAAATGTTGGATGAAAGTATTATTAAGATTTTAACTCCCCCTTTTAACAGTCAAATGTTTTTGCTT
This sequence comes from Petrolisthes manimaculis, assembly GCA_034508575.1. Classification (NCBI taxonomy): domain Eukaryota; kingdom Metazoa; phylum Arthropoda; class Malacostraca; order Decapoda; family Porcellanidae; genus Petrolisthes; species Petrolisthes manimaculis. Next base: position 154,825 of record JAWZYT010001361.1, read on the forward strand.
TCAAAAATGATGGTGAATTTAAGCCAGTACTTCTTACAGAGATATAATGCTACAAATAAATATAAATATCCCCTCCCTCCTTTAAGGATGTTTTCGCTAACATTGCTCAAACAAAACATATTAAAATTGTTCAGTGGACACTGGCAAGTAGCATTATATAATAATACATTTAATACGTCCCATGGTTATTATGAATACATTCGTAGATCATTTGGGTTACGTAATGCTCAATCAACATTTAAGCATATGCTAAATTTTCGTGTTAGTGTTATTAATAACGTAGTCATCGCTTACCCAAACAATTTGATTATTTTTCTAATAAGGTACAATCACAATATTTAACAATAAGGAAGGTTAAATAGACATTGAATTAGGTAGGCCTCAAACTTTAAATATATATGTTTCATTATATTACCAGGATATTATAATGATAGGTTATACATTAATCACCACTGGGCTCCATACACACAAGCATAAAATACGAACAATGACAGTCAACTAACGTAAAATTACTCGAGTTTATGTTCGTATATAGAGAGTCATTATAAAGACATTTTTCCCATTTAACAAACGCACTAAATAATCTCCTCAGGAGAGTGACAGATGTGTATGGAAGTCAGAAAAGTTAATAAAGGTTAATTAATGTCAGCTCCAATTCATGCATTTCCATCCTATTCATTACCTTAATAATAATAATATCACGTGTACAGATGCTTCTTCAGTAGACTTAGGCACTGTACTTAGGTAAGATATAGCTAAGTTCTATGTCAGGTATATACTTATGCATAACGAATATTAAATGCACAGCAAACTCGTTACTCTGTAACAGACCAGGAACAAATAACAAATAATGTTAGGGGCATCGTACTTTTAGAAAATCGTATTAGGCTATCCTTTACAAATACTCGTGAATCACTAATATATTCTTGGCTTACTATAATCTCAAACCTTAGCGTGAAAATTAGCCAGATATTATCGAACCATTAAGGAATTTCTCTCACATATTGATATTAACTACCTTCCAGGATGATTATAGATAAAAAAATAACAAATCCCTTAAACAATCATCTTGTCATTTACTTCCGAAGTCACTCATGGACGTGGTAAACATGCATAAACATTAGCAATTCCTATGCTAAAATATACTAAAACATTATTTAACTCTGAGGATGAAAATAATAGACGAGAATTACAGTCACTTAAATAACTTTCCCATTATGATAAGATTTTTACAAAAAAAAAAAAAAAAAAAACTTAGTAAAAGTGACTTATAAACCAATGAAAGTGATACATTAAATAATGCTTCCCTCAGTGTTAATTACCCTTTTATCAAAATGCAACAGGACATCCTGGGAGAGAATATTAAAACAATCTCCATATAATATATTATCAACATAAACTATGGGCAGATGAAAAAACATATACAGTATATCGCTCAGTGCGAAACATGCAATACTCCATGACAGGAATATAATCCTGGACGAATCAGGAGACATAATAGGAATAATTCTACTTTCCTTACCAATTACAAATCAGGGCATAAATAAACTATTACCTATGGTTAACCATTTTCTAAAATATTTAGTGGCGGCACCACTACATGATAAAAACCGCAAATAATACGTGCACATATATCTAATCCCAAATTATTTTATGCCTATATACATGTCCCGATATTATAAAGATATCTAATTTCTACTAATTTGAAGCAAACGTTTGTATAACCATATCTCCCCATATCTCCCAGCAGCTAATGGTTAATAATACGGCAAAACCGTAAAATACAACAAGTACTTGGTGGCACAGAAACAATGGAAATCCCTCCACATGGAAAGACTGCAGCAAGATGACAGTCTAGGAACACTACAAAACGTTGAAATAAAAGGAAAAAAAACTCCTCAGGAAATACTATATGGCGTACAAGAAACGTCTTTCATATAATTATATGAGATAACAATTGCCACACAGAAGCCAGGCTACAACAAGGACAACTTCGCTGAACAACAGTGAGTTGCAGTTCAACAATTTCATCATGATGTACAAGCAAATTTCGGGCTTGCAAGGAAAAAAATGCGTAATCGCCTACACAAGCAATTTTCGGGCTTGCAAGGAAAAAAATGCGTAATCGCCTACACAAGCAATTTTCGGGCTTGCAAGGAAATAATGCGTAATCGCCTACACAAGCAATTTACTGGCTTGCAGGAATAAAATGCGTAATCGCGGGTCTAATAAAGCAAATAACTCAAATGTTCACTCCAGGTGATACATAAAATAATACGGGTACCCGATCGAAGTTTAAAAACTTCACACAGTCATATCTTTAGTAGGTAATAAACTTATAATAAAGAATATTTTTACCAGGCGGATGATATTGTATATGTAAACAGGATAAAGAGATTGGTAAAGCGCGCAAAACCATCCAAAATAAAACCAATCCATATCACTGGAACATAACAATTTCCTCTTCTTAGTAAATTTATCCCTACTATATACTATATAATGAAATAATCAATTACAAACATAAATCCGATCGGTTTACTATGAAATAAAATAATATTGCTTTTTACAGATGTGGCCCAAATCAACCAAAATGGATAATAATTTTTGTCTCTACTCTCAACAGCTCCAGGCTCAGACGAGGAACACAAAGCAGTACAAATGACGTCTTCAATCCGAGAGCTCTCGTATACAATTTTATTAACAAGCAGATGAAAAGAAAAGAAAAATAAATAAACTAATGGTGACAAATGATATAATCACTATTTCTTACTCTTTACAGATTTTATCCCAGTGAGCAGTGGCTACAGCTACAAGTATTTACTGATACACTAGTTTATTTGACAGGTATCACACAAATGGAATCCAGCGACTAAGGTAATATTGTTCGCTTATTATACAAAATATATAATGGCTTGAGCCATCACCACAGCCCAGAGCGTGGTTGGGAAAATTTTACGTGTATTTGCGTGAACATTATTTGGTACTGCTTACATAGTGGTATACACATATATCCTATAAAATAAAGGATTATGAGACAAACTGTTGCAGATCGTGGTAAGTGTAACAAAAAAAAAAAAAAAAAAAAAAAGCTTTGCACAGATATTAAATACGAATTATAGAGCTTTACTTTACCAATAAAAGAAAATATTCACATATACTTAGTAGGCTTCTATTTACTTCTGCGAGAAGCAGGAAGCTGTATTACGAGTACAGAAACTTAGAAAGAAAGTACAACCATTTATTAGGAGAGTATTTACTGCGGGTAAGATAAGATCAACTCATACTTAATAACTATAATATGCAAAGGAAAAATCAGTGTGAAGTACTATCTTACCAAAATATCTTTCTTCCACCTATTTTAAATATTATTATACAATCGTGCGTAGTATTTTAATACAAGAGTATATACTCATTATTATTCCCATAGAAGGTAAAGTATTATTCACAAGCTACGCACTTCAAGAATTCCCAATGAAAATAGAAATAATCTTTTAATGTTCAAATTTCCTCCAAGAAGTATTATACTTAGTGATGATGTCATCAATGACACACACTCCTCAAGTACCATGTTGCATGTCCTTATTTATATGTTGGTCCTGCATAAAAATTGGCAAGTATTCCTCCAAAGGATGCGAAATCTCCACGTGCTTTAAAGCAATTCAGGCACTATATGCATGTAATTCATATCTATTACTAATCAAACCTCTCTTATATCATCAAATTTCTATTCCTACTATCTATACTTACCTACTGATAGACAATTAACAATATATTACCCTACTCACCCTACACATGGCATGGATTAAGGCTACTGTAGAGAGGCAGACTCAGATAAAATCGATTCAAGGGAATCGTTACATTGGAAAATAAAATATATAATTGCTAGACAATATATCCCACTCTCTTCCACCTTTCAATGTATTTCATTTAATATCGACTTGTTTAATATCTCCCTATTATCAGTTGTTCCAGAAAAAAGTGAAGCTGGGAAGTAACTCATGGAGAATGGGAATCAAACATCCTGCTAGTATCAGTTGGTTACTCCATATATTGATGAAAATAAAACTTGGTACAAATATTTAATATCCCATGTCTTATCTTTCTGGCAGGTACTATAACATTTTTATATAGAAAAAGTCTACTGTCATATTTTGCATTGTATAAGAGAACTCTATCAATGTAGACTGAATTATCTTGTTATGGAAAATTAACATTTAGCTGTTATTGCACAGCCACAACATAGCAACAAGGCCTCTTCATTAATGTGTGAATTTTTAGCATAGGTTAGCTTATACACATAACTACAAGCACCTAGCTCAACACATTAATTTTAAGATTATTTCTTTATGTATGTACCAGTGTATTTTATTCATGTATTGATGTTCATTTTAAGTATATGATGTGCCTATGGCTTTGATGTCAATTTTATATTATTATTGAGGTATTCACTGATAATATCTTAGTTATTGTGTACCCTACCTACATTGTATGTTTGTTTCCACAATCAAGGTTATCTGAGGACAGATTAGGGTAGCGGCCTCGAGCATTTGTACACAATAAGGCAAGTGCTGTATGCCACAATCATAAGATAATACACAGGTAAACAGACTGCCTGCCTAAGACCCTGTACACAAGATAAGCAGAGGGCAGATATTAGTAATAAACAGTGTGAGTCACAGTGGTACCCATGTGAGAGAATAGAGAAAGAGAGTAGAAAGGAGAGTAGGGAGAGAGAGTAAGAGAGTCAAATAATCAAGGAATGGTCACAAGGAGATATGCCCAAATACACAGATAATACAAACTGATTAGAGCAGCAGGAGGGGTAGGACTAAGACCACGAGGACTATACCTCATGACCACATGACAACCAGACACGTAACTTTCCTACCACATGACCCACGTGGCATCCGGCCACGTAAGCATGACAACACACAGTAATAATTGTATCCAAAGACAACTGACAACTCCAGTGAAATTGTATATAAACAGTGACACTTACCTAATAGGTAGGATTCTTAAACTTGCTCCCTTAGGGCTATTATACATAATTGTCTCGCCAAGAGAGACACACTACTCTATCAGAAAAGAAGCACATCAATATCATTTCCTGTCTGTGTGTGTATAGAGATATAAGTGTAAATAAATGAACTTTCCATGTTACAACTGTGAAGTCAATTACCTTAGAAAACACCCACGTCTACGCTAACTAACTAATAATAATAACAAGACTACAAGTCCCAAGAAGCAAATACAAATAAGTTACCAGAGCTTGAACGAGTTAAAGCCTAACAGGACTGGTACAGCGGCGACTACGACAACGACAACGACGATAATAATTAATACAAAAAAATATATATTAAAATAAATAAATAATAATAATTAAAAAAAATAAAAAATAAAAAATATTAATTAAAAAGAATAGTTAATTAGCGGCGGCGGGGGCGGCGGCGGCGGTGGCTGTGGCGGTGGCGGCGGCGGCTGCGGGGGAGGGACGGCGGTGGCGGCGGGGGTGGCGGCGGCGACGACGATAATAATTAATAAACAAAAAAATATTAAAAAAAAATTTAAATAATAATTATTAAAAAAAAATAACAAATAAAAATTATTAATTAAAAAAATAATTAGTTAATTAGCGGCGGCGGCGGAGGGGGCGGCGGCGGCGGCGGTGGCGGCGAGGGCGGCGGCGGCGGGGGTGGCAGCAGCGGGGGCGGCGACGACGATAATGATTAATAAACAAAAAAAAATATTAAAAATAAAAAATAAAAAAAATAATTATTAAAAAAAAAAAAAAAAATATTAATTTTTTTTTTTTTAGTTTATTAGCGGCGGCGGCGTGGCGGCGGCGGCGGGGGCGGTGAGGGCGGCGATGGCGGCGGCGGCAGTGGCGGCGGCGGCGGCAGTGGCGGCGGCGGCGGTGGTGGCGGCGACGACGACGACGACGATAATAATTAATAAAAAAAAAATATATATTAAAAATAAAAAATAAATAATATAATTATTAAAAAAAATAAGAAAATAAAAATTATTAATTAAAAAAAAAAGTTATATAGCGGCGGCGGCGGCGGTGGGGACGGCCGGGGCGACAGCGGCGACGGCGGTGCGGCAGCGGTGTGGTGAGGTATAAGGTGTGAGGTATAAGGTGGTGTAGTTGTTTGGTGTATGGATGGTTGGTTGTGTTGGTGTGAGGTATAAGGTGTGAGGTGTAAGGTGTGAGGTATAAGGTGTGAGGTATAAGGTGTGAGGTATAAGGTGTGAGGTATAAGGTGTAAGGTGTGGTGAGGTATAAGGTGTGAGGTATAAGGTGTAAGGTGTGGTGAGGTATAAGGTGTGAGGTATAAGGTGTAAGGTGTGAGGTATAAGGTGGTGAGGTGGTTTGGTACATGGATGGTTGGTGTGTGTGTGTGTGTGTGTGTGTGGTGAGGATAGGGTTGGACAAGAGGATAACTACCTACCTGTCCGTTTATTACTCTAATAAATAAGGCAAGTCTCACCTGTAAAGCAGTTCTCTGGTACAAGGTTTCTCTTCACTACTACAGTACTACAGCCTGTGTCACGTAACACACACACACTGTCACGGTTTGATCCGTGATCATAACGTAACGTACGTAAGTAGTAGAATGCTATTAAATATATATATATTAACAAAGGGATACCACGTGGAGTTCCTTAGGAAGCAAGGAGTGGTGAACCCAATGTGAATATAGATGCAGGCTATTAATCCCCAGGTAGACAGGAAAGGTCATGTCATGTCAGGTCAGGTGAGGTCGAGTACCCACTCACTCCATCCCGTGTCTGGAGGTACTGCTACAATTTTGCATTAATAATTATGCTATGGGGGCATCTATTACTTATTAAAATTGATTTTGAAGTGGAAGGGAATCATTTGCAAGCAGTTGCATGTTATGGGAAAAGTGATTTGCATGTATAACTAGGTATGAGTGACAACATGTAAACGTAGTCAAGGACTAGGCCATACGAACACGTAGATACGGGACAGTCTATGATGAGTCACTGGCCAGGTAGAATGGGGAGGAGTCAGAAGGGTAATTAATCTCCACCACCCATACCTTGGTTTTGAATACAAGCAGTTGGTAGATACACACTCGACGAAGAACACACCTCGTATTCAGCTCTCCTCCTTGCCTAGGGGCCTATAGTTTTAACGTAACGTCGAAATCGTTTAATTACTTTTTCACAAGACTTATTGTTAATTAACTCACTATTCATTCGCTAGACGAGAATCAGTAAGGTGTCATTTTACAGGTGAGGAGAGGGCTGGCCGGAATTACGAGTGTGTGTGTGTACAAGGGACGAGTGTGATTGACATTGAAATATACCAACTGGGTTGCTTGATTTCCATTACTATTACGATAACGTAATTACCGTCTCCTGTGTGTGCGAGGGGAAGTGCTAGCTCGTGATAAGTATATTAAAGTAAAGTAATATTACTGTCCACGTGGACTACGAGCGACTGAGGGAAGCACGTGTAGAGAGGAGCGACGAAGAGTAAGTAATATTTTTATTGATAGTTACTGTGAACGGAAGTGTGTGTGTGTGATTTTTGATTGAATTTGATTATTCATTTGTTGGCTTGGAATTTATTAATAAATAGAGAAAATTGTCATTTTGTGTTGTGATTGACCATTATTGCATGCTCTATAATCATACATATATAGCAGGACGAACCCAGAAATAAATTTATTGTGTTGGAGGGAAGGATACAGGGATTATAACTCTGGGTAACTCGCTGCAGCCAACCAACGAGATTACATATTAACCAGTAAGGTAAGCTTTGGTAATTTATTATAAAGCTACATTCATTGATATCTATCAGTCCACCCCCACACACACACACACACACAGTTCCTTGTTAGCCATACCACTACTACAATACTACAGTCTGTAATTGTAAACAGCCAAGTGAATTTTATAAACCATTCACAACGTTGAGAAAGGTTTAGAAGACTCATATTTTCGAACTCAATTACTCAGTTCAGTTACTCTCCAACACTCCTTGTACCCTGCCTACTCAACCACTATCACCCATGACTGTACAGTTGACAAAAAAGGTATTGCGACAACTATTGATACAACATTGAATATATTAATGTCCATAATTGTTACCCTCTCACCAAAACCAAACATAATAACAGTTCAAATTAAGCGCCTATTGTAACTCATCACTCTGTGTGTGTGTGTGTGTGTGTGTGTGTGTGTTTGTGTGTATATCTCCACTCTCCTGCCACATACTACACTCATACATACATACATACACATACATATATACATACATACACTCATACATACATACATATACATACATACATACATAATAACAGTTCAAATTAAGAGCTGCATATTGTAACTCACTGTGATTGGTCCACCTCCAAAAATCAATACTTGAACATGATCGGTGATTGGCTGAAACAGAATGATTATTATGTGTGTTAATATATAGCTGTTTACGAGTCTAAAAGGTGTTATATAGTTTGTATAACCTTATAATAAAATAACAAACACAAATATCAGAGTTTACACACTCGTATATGTCTCGTTTATTTATAATTTGGTAAACAGGTGGATGTCAAATTTACGTAAATTTAATTGGGTCCATCCTTTTTCCTATTCTCCTTGACTGGGAAAATGGGAAGGGATGGATAGAGGATGGGAAGGGATAGATAGAGGATGGGAAGGGATGGACAGAGGATGGGAAGGGATGGATAGAGGATGGGAAGGGATGGATAGAGGATGGGAAGGGATGGATAGAGGATGGGAAGGGATGGATAGAGGATGGGAAGGGATAGATAAAGGATGGGAAGGGATCGAAAGAGAATAGGAAGCATTGAAGAAGAATGGGAAGGTTGGTAGAAAAAAGAGAAGGAGTGATATAATAAAGGACTGACTGAAATGCTTTTATTATGAAATACGATAACCCAAAGATGACACAGATAATTGTGAGGTTGACGTTGTAAGGAGAAGGTGTTATTAGGTACTGGTGTGTGTACTGGTGTGTGTGTACTAGTGTGTGTGTGTGTGTGTACTGGTGTGTGTGTGTGTGTGTGTGGGGTGTGACACAGGAGTGGGTAGGTGTAGTAGAAGTGTTCACGTGTGTGTGTGTGTAGTAGCAGGAAGGATGTGTGTGTGGTGTGATACATTGTGGTGTGGTGTAGAGGGGTGAGGTGGTTTGGTGTTTGGTGTATGGATGGCTGGTTGGCTGTGTTGGTGTGTGTGTGTGGTGAAGTGTAAGGTATAAGGTATAAGGTGTGGTTGGCCGGTACAGCTTCTCTACCATACCGTTGCTGGTGGGATGGTAGGTGGTCGTCTTATACCACACACAGTCGGTAAGGAAGTGGTTGGTAGTTCCCTCGGCGGTGCACTATATAACATCAGCGAGTTGTCCTGTTCATACATGTACTGAGATAGTGGAAGTCACGTGAAGGTGGTAGTAGCTGGCCCTGCTGGTGGGATGGGTGTGTGTGTGTGTGTGTGTAGACCCATGCACCTTTACACCTTGGCTATGGATGTAGGTGACAAACACGTTCTTGACTTCCTTGTGCATCCCAGGACAGACGGTGTAAGGTTTTATTAAAGATGTTTCCATAGAAACAAACTTTCCTTCGCAATGTGTTCTGTAGGGCGGTGTTTGTTTTTTATCTGATTCACATACATGCATCTCGTACATTTTTTTTTTATTCAGGTTGTTTTGGAGGTACAACCTGTGATGTGGAGTTATTGCCCTGGTGGTGTGTAGTGGCTTAAGGGCCCTGTGATCGTGTATAATAAATGGAGGCTTCTGATTCCACCTAATCATGCCACGAAACAAGATCCTTCTATATAGGTGGTGTTTCGTGGCATTATTTGAAGGACTCATTTACCTCCAATTTTCTGACGACATCACAGGGTCCCTTAACACTGTAGGGAAACTGTGTATGTGGTTCTTTACATACTGCAGTACTGTACAGTCAGCAGCACAAGTTCACTTCAATTCTACCTACAGTATGTATGTATTAGCTATACATTAGTGATGTTGTTATATAATGTTAATGCAATGATGACAGATATATATGGTTCTCATATGGTAAATTATGTATGTTGTTGGAATAAAAACTGGTTGAGAATGTAACTATCTGGTCATATTAGCATTAATAAAGACATGGAAGGGACGGGAATTTATGGTGCCGTCTGTACATCACCACCACCAATGGTCCAACAAGCTTTGGGACGTCGACCCCGTTTGTCAGGTTGTGTGATTCCTGCAGCATTGACAGTCTTTATAGCGGTCTCCACTCGTCCTGTCTTAATCCCCAGTATGTTGAGGAAACCTTTCTTACACACAGGGTAGGATATACCAGACATTGTCAGTGTATACTGCAGATTATAACTTCGCCTTTTGCCTGGGTTGTCTGGGGTTTTGGTTTTACGGTGTCGCTTTACCGGCACTTGCTTCACTTGTTTCTGGAGAAATGATTTCTGTACCATATAATCCCCAACTTCCCAGAACTGCTTGAACATACATTCCCGTGTAGGTAACGGTATTGTGTCGTAGCATCCATCAGAACACGGTGGTCCCGGCCATTACTTTAGCAGGAATCAGGTTACCAGTTTTGACACTGATATAAGCTTCACCAAGATTACGTTTCTTCTTGGCCACGTTACAGCTCCATTCCTCAGGTTTACACACTGTTTTTTTTATCTCTGGAAGAAAATGATTTAAAATGTACAAATTAGAAACCATCCATCTTACAAAATTAATTAGAGCAGCCAAGTATTTTAATATTTTCAATAACTAAAAACAATACCAAGAAAATATGGCTTAATGAGTTAGCAGGTCGACCTAAACCTGATTAATGTTTGCAAAATTAAAAAAAAAAAAAATATATATATATATGAAATCTCCGTCCACATAATAAAATATAACATTATCTATCTATCTATTTCTATCTATCTATTTCTATCTATTTTTATCTATCTATCTATTTCTATCTGTCTATCTATCTATATATCTATCTATATATCTATTTCTATCTATTTATCTATCTATCAATCAATATCCACTGGTAAATTCTCCCTCTCATTTTAAAACTACAAATATCACGCCTGTGCACAAAATAATCCACACCCCAAAATTAACCCCAATAATAATCCCACAATTTACACCTTTTTCTTTTCTCCAAATATATAAATATATATATAAATATATATATATATATATATATATATATATATATATATATATATATATATATATATATATATATATATATATATATATATATATATATATATATATATATATATATATATATATATATATATATAAAAAAAAAGTGAATAATTGATGAAAAATAAATTAGTGGCATATATTAATAGCAAGAAAATTTTTGAGATAAGGTAATACGCCCGTAGTTTTAAAAAAAATTGAGGGCCCTTACTGGAGCTCCTTGAATTCTCCAAACTACTCCAGGCAACAGATTCCCTATTAGAAACACTAAAGGGTTCTGTGGCCTGGATTATTTTGGAGGATTCATAGAGCTCCAGTAAGGGTCTGTGTGTGTCTGTGTGTGTGTGTGTGTGTGAGAGAGAGAGAGAGAGAGAGAGAGAGGGTTCTGTGGCCTGGATTATTTTGGAGGGTTCATAGAGCTCCAGTAAGGGACCTCAAATATTTTAAAACTACGGGCCTTAATACTTATGATTTCCTAAGTATATTTTCTTCTCATCTCTAATAACAGTAAACTCTTAATCTTATAATATCTTAATGGGGTGTGGGAATAGGGGACAGGCTTGAGGGGGGACTGGGGGGTGCGGGAGTAGGGGGACAGGCTTGGGGTTGAGTGGGTTGGTAGAAAGCCTGTCTCCCTATTCCCGCACCCCCCCATAACCCCCCCAAGCCTGTCTCCCTACTCCCGCACCCCCCCCAAGCCCCCATGCCTGTCTCCCTATTCCCACACACCCCCAGTCCCTCCCCCAAGCCTGTCCCCTATTCCCATACCCCCTTCACCACATGATAAATTATATCCTTGATAAATTATATTTTTATGCTATATGTGGACCTAATAACAAACACATCATAGTACATAATATAAACACACATCACACACTTTCACTCACTAACACACACACAATATATGAAGGTCAGATGTCTTTCATTCAAAATAATTCAACTGGTGTCTAACAAGGTGGTATTTTAGGGTCTATTTTATTCATCATATATAAACCCTTTGTCAGTCACTCATATAAGCAGCAGAGATATAAAAAAAATCCTTTTAGTATCTTATAGAACAGCCCTTTCTAAGACACTTTTACTCTTGACAATTTTCCCAAAAAACGATTATTGATCATACAATAAATTATGAAATGAGTAAAATCCCATTCAATGACTTTATTTTTTCTTTTACATGGTTCAAGGAGTTGATGCTGTGGTTCCAGGAAGGGTGAGTGATGTTGTGGATGTGGATGTAGAGGCTGGTGATGTAGTAGAGGCTGTGGATGTAGAGGCTGTGGATGTAGAGGCTGTGGATGTAGAGGCTGTGGATGTAGTAGAGGCTGTGGATGTAGAGGCTGTGGATGTAGTAGAGGCTGTGGATGTAGAGGCTGTGGATGTAGAGGCTGGTGATGTAGTAGAGGCTGTGGATGTAGAGGCTGTGGATGTAGAGGCTGTGGATGTAGTAGAGGCTGTGGATGTAGAGGCTGTGGATGTAGAGGCTGGTGATGTAGTAGAGGCTGTGGATGTAGAGGCTGTGGATGTAGAGGCTGTGGATGTATAGGCTGTGGATGTAGAGGCTGTGGATGTAGAGGCTGGTGATGTAGTAGAGGCTGTGGATGTAGAGGCTGTGGATGTATAGGCTGTGGATGTAGAGGCTGTGGATGTAGAGGCTGTGGATGTAGAGGCTGTGGATGTATAGGCTGTGGATGTAGAGGCTGTGGATGTAGAGGCTGTGGATGTAGAGGCTGTGGATGTATAGGCTGGTGATGTAGTAGAGGCTGTGGATGTAGAGGCTGTGGATGTAGAGGCTGTGGATGTAGAGGCTGTGGATGTATAGGCTGTGGATGTAGAGGCTGTGGATGTATAGGCTGTGGATGTATAGGCTGTGGATGTATAGGCTGTGGATGTATAGGCTGTGGATGTAGAGGCTGTGGATGTAGAGGCTGGTGATGTAGTAGAGGCTGTGGATGTAGAGGCTGTGGATGTAGAGGCTGTGGATGTATAGGCTGTGGATGTATAGGCTGTGGATGTATAGGCTGTGGATGTATAGGCTGTGGATGTATAGGCTGTGGATGTAGAGGCTGTGGATGTAGAGGCTGGTGATGTAGTAGAGGCTGTGGATGTAGAGGCTGTGGATGTAGAGGCTGTGGATGTATAGGCTGTGGATGTATAGGCTGTGGATGTATAGGCTGTGGATGTATAGGCTGTGGATGTAGAGGCTGTGGATGTAGAGGCTGGTGATGTAGTAGAGGCTGTGGATGTAGAGGCTGTGGATGTAGAGGCTGTGGATGTATAGGCTGTGGATGTAGAGGCTGTGGATGTAGAGGCTGTGGATGTAGAGGCTGGTGATGTAGTAGAGGCTGTGGATGTAGAGGCTGTGGATGTAGAGGCTGTGGATGTAGAGGCTGTGGATGTAGAGGCTGTGGATGTAGAGGCTGGTGATGTAGTAGAGGCTGTGGATGTAGAGGCTGTGGATGTAGAGGCTGTGGATGTATAGGCTGTGGATGTATAGGCTGTGGATGTAGAGGCTGTGGATGTAGAGGCTGTGGATGTATAGGCTGTGGATGTAGAGGCTGTGGATGTAGAGGCTGTGGATGTAGAGGCTGTGGATGTAGTAGAGGCTGTGGATGTAGAGGCTGGTGATGTAGTATAGGCTGTGGATGTAGTAGAGGCTGTGGATGTAGAGGCTGTGGATGTAGAGGCTGTGGATGTAGTAGAGGCTGTGGATGTAGAGGCTGTGGATGTAGAGGCTGTGGATGTAGAGGCTGGTGATGTAGTAGAGGCTGGTGATGAAGTAGAGGCTGGTGATGTAGTAGAGGCTGTGGATGTATAGGCTGTGGATGTAGAGGCTGTGGATGTATAGGCTGTGGATGTAGAGGCTGTGGATGTATAGGCTGTGGATGTAGAGGCTGTGGATGTATAGGCTGTGGATGTATAGGCTGTGGATGTAGAGGCTGTGGATGTAGAGGCTGTGGATGTAGAGGCTGGTGATGTAGTAGAGGCTGGTGATGTAGTAGAGGCTGTGGATGTAGAGGCTGTGGATGTAGAGGCTGGTGATGTAGTAGAGGCTGGTGATGTAGTAGAGGCTGTGGATGTATAGGCTGTGGATGTAGAGGCTGTGGATGTATAGGCTGTGGATGTAGAGGCTGTGGATGTAGAGGCTGTGGATGTATAGGCTGTGGATGTAGAGGCTGTGGATGTAGAGGCTGTGGATGTAGAGGCTGTGGATGTAGAGGCTGTGGATGTAGAGGCTGTGGATGTAGTAGAGGCTGTGGATGTAGTAGAGGCTGTGGATGTAGAGGCTGTGGATGTAGTAGAGGCTGTGGATGTAGTAGAGGCTGTGGATGTATAGGCTGTGGATGTATAGGCTGTGGATGTATAGGCTGTGGATGTAAAGGCTGTGGATGTAGAGGCTGTGGATGTAGTAGAGGCTGGTGATGTAGTAGAGGCTGTGGATGTAGAGGCTGTGGATGTAGTAGAGGCTGTGGATGTATAGGCTGTGGATGTAGAGGCTGGTGATGTAGTAGAGGCTGTGGATGTAGAGGCTGTGGATGTAGAGGCTGGTGATGTAGTAGAGGCTGTGGATGTAGAGGCTGTGGATGTAGATGCTGTGGATGTAGTAGAGGCTGTGGATGTATAGGCTGTGGATGTATAGGCTGATAAGGAAGAAGGAGGAACAGTATGGAAGTCTCTGAAACAATTCCTACTATCAGTGAGACAGAGAGACACCTGACACACTTTACACATATATCTAGATCGGTGTGTGTCATCCTTGGTTGAACAAAACTTACAGGTCAGCCTTTGCTTGACAAACACTGGGCAGTGAAATTTGGAACAGTCATACCTCAGGTTATTTGATGGTAGACTAGTTCTCTGTCCTCTCCTTGGCAGAACAAATGGCTGAGGGATATTGATAATTATCCTTGTAGGTCTGTTCTTGTGGCTAAGGGCGAATGTACTAATCTCCAGCCAGAAGTTTTTGAGGGACATGGGTTTTTCCAAGAGAGCTATAGCATCTCTCTTGTATAAAACCCAAGCATTACTAATACAAAGATCAACAACGTAACCAAACAGTCGGATATACCAACGTCTTGACTTCATGGGAGATTTATAGAGATGTGTGAGCATGTTGGATATGTCAATACCTCTCATATTCCTATTATATTCCTTTATGACAGCAGGACATTGAATATCTACCTTCTCCCTGGTGTCTTTGTTCCATCTCTTGGTAGTAGAGATTGGTTCAACTCCTACATCAGATGATAGGATAGTTATTTGTTTATTATCCTTCCAACACATAGCAAGGATACCATTACTGGATACATAGTCTAGTGTTCCTCTTGGTGTAGAGATTGGTTCAACTCCTACATCAGATGATAGGATAGTTATTTGTTTATTATCCTTCCAACACATAGCAAGGATACCATTACTGGATACATAGTCTAGTGTTCCCCTTGGTGTAGAGATTGGTTCAACTCCTACATCAGATGACAGTATAGTTATTTGTTTATTATCCTTCCAACACATAGCAAGGATACCATTACTGGATACATAGTCCAGTGTTCCCCTTGGTGTTGACTTCATTTCCATTACCTTCTTAGACATGAGTGGTGGGTTAACAGTATGATTTAGCCTTGCTGTTCCCACATAGCGACACTCATACTTACCCATCAAAAACTCTACTAATTGGATACTGGTAAAATAATTATCAGCATAGATGGTAGTATTCTTGAGGTCTTGAATGGTCTTAACAAGGACAAGTATATGTTTACTACTCATTACTTGTTGTTGTTGTTCATCTTCACTTAAGTCCACTGGGTGATTACTGAAGGTTGTTAGTCCCTGATACATTACTATATCATGAATAAAACCATCACTACTGGCACGACAGAACAACTTGTATCCAAATTTGTCAAGTTTGTCCGGCATATAATGGCGAAGATTCCAAGCCATTGTTCCTTTATAACCAACTATTACTTCATCAATTATCTGTATAGGTGTTGCCTTTACTTGTAGAAACTGTTGGGTGATATTTGTAAATAATGGCCTTACTTTATAAAACCTGTCAGTGGACGACTTTTCATATTCATTATTGTTGAAATGAAGTAATGTCCTTATTTGTTTAAACCTCCTAGATGTCATATAGTGAGTAACTTGTGATACTCTGGTGTCTAATGCCCAGTAATCATTAATGGAAGGTAAATGCATCACACCCATATATAGAATAATACCCATAAACACCATTAAATCTTCCATATTAATAGAGAATGTGGTATTAACATCCATTTGTTGAGCATATAGATTAGTTTGATACACTATATCCTCCAATAACTCTTTAGGGAACATTTGTATAAAGAATTCATTTGGTTGTTGAAGGAATTGAGGCATTGGATGTTGATATTCAGATAAAGGAAGATGTGTGATGTCTTCCTTCTTCCACATCCTGGGAAGTCTGGTTCTCTGATGGGGTGATGTCTTGTCTTCAGCATGATGGGGTGATGTCTTGTCTTCATCATCATCATCATCATCATCATAGTCATCATCATAGTCATCATCATCATCATCATCATAGTCATCATCATAGTCATCATCATCATAGTCATCACGTTGAATCCTCCTCACACTCCCTGTAAACGACAAGTACACAATTTAATATAATATATAACTAAATAAATATATATAATAATATATAACTAAATAAATAGCTCAGTCGGTAGCATGACTGACTACGAAGCCAAGTGACCCGGGTTCGATTCCCGGCTGTGCCAGGGATTTTTCCTGGGTTACTGGCCGGCCCCTCGGCTCACCCAGCCGTAATGGGTACCTGGTTGTCATGACTAGGGAAGGAAAGGCGGTGGAGAAAGGAACTGGCCACCCTACTCCATATACCGAGGCTTAGTATATAGATGGCGCTACCCATCTATCCCCAACGTTCACTTGAATACGGGACCTTACCTTACCTTACCTTAATAATATATAACTAAATAAATATATATAATAATATATAACTAAATAAATATATATAATAATAAATAACTAAATAAATATATATAACAATATATAACTAAATAAATATATATATAATAACATATAACTAAATAAATATATATGAGGCGCGTGGTGACATAGGGAGCTAAGCGCCGAAAATAAAAAAACGGAGAAAAACGCGATCAAAGTTTTGCGACTTTCAGAATGTGATATCTCCGGAACGGATTAAGATAGAAAGCTCATTTATGTCTTAAATGAAAGCTTAGGATGTCTACTTTAAGTCTGCCATAACATTTAGCTTGTTATCTTAACACTTTCTGAAAGAGCAAGCTATGAACGCGTTTTTATCCTATTTTATTTTTATATTTTTTTTTATAACGCTTAATAACACGTCCCTAATCCCCAGAAACTTTTTTTAATTATACATTTTATTACCTTCCTTGATATCAGACACTATAATTCTATCAGTGGTTACGTTAGGTTTCGTTCACATCAGATTTCTTTAATAAAAATACGATAATAACAATAAAGATAATAGAAACATGTTATTCACCTCGAATGCATTAATATTAATGTAGGTAATGTCAGAGTAGGTAAATAGGTAAAAAAGTAATAATAGTAAGATGGTAACATAGACAAAAAAATAAAATTGTGTCATTTACCTGGTTGACGAGTACAAGATGGTTGAGTTGTAGATGGTTGGGGACGAGTACGAGTAGGTGAGGTCATTCCTGTGTGGGTTGTGGGTCATCCACACAGGTCTCGTCCTCACTGTCGTACTGCAACACGTCGTCGTCCTCATCCTCGCTGCTGTCCTCGTCATCCAGTTCCTGCTGTTTCCTGATGATGTACTGTAGGTACTGCTGGTTGGCCTCTGGGATGTACCGCATCAGCTGTTGCAGGTGTTCCACCTTCCCGGGCTGAAGTCGTCGTATCTGGGGGTATTTCTGGGGCAGCTGTGTCTTGGACAGATCAAACAGGTGCCGACTCCACCTTGCCTGTCCCTTCATAAGACGCACGGATCCGAGGGCTTCACCTGTGTAGTCCATGCAGATGAAGTACCCCTCTGAGAATGTAGTGCGTAGCTCAAAGGACCGTGCTTCTTGAAAACTGTAGGGCGGCTTGGGCTTCCTGTGAGTGAATTCCTGTTGCAGCACCTCAACATCCAGGAAGTCTGTGTTCTTCAGGGCGATGACGTGGTACCTGGACGTAGTGCATAGTTTGATGGCCCTGGCATACCCCTTTATGTCGTAGATGTTAACTACCCTCCTGATGTATTTTTCTATTTGCCCAAACGCACGGTCGCATGCCATGAAACTGTGCCCAGGTAGGAGGTAAGAATGGGTAATACTCTGGAGTCTGCTGGAGTGAATAAGACGAAGGTAAAACAATATTATATTAATATTCTTATTTTGCCCTCCACAATTGTCTGAGAACACCTTTAAAGTCGTGAAACTGCCCTCTTTGAACTCGTCATCTATCCACCTGGCAATACACGTGACGATCTCCGCACTGCCCCTGCCTCCATTCATCTCGTCCCAGAGGTAAAAGGTATTCTTGTTGGACTTAAGGTTGTGGATACACAGGTTATAAACCCACAACTTCCGCTTGTAGTAGGCCACATTAGTACAGAGACGAGGAACTGGAAGGGTTTGTTGAAGGTCAAGACAGATGCACCTTGTGTTGGGGTCGTCGTCCTCCTGCAGCTTCTTCATGGCCTTCATTCCCTCCTTCGCGAAGCTCAGGTGGTCGTCCCAGTCAGCCTGTATACGTACAGCCTCCTCTTCTGTGCTCGCATCCTTCTTGCTGACCTCGTACCTGTCACACTTTGAACAGGTATCGGTGTTGGGGGGCTTAAAACCTAGACGATACCCACGGACAACTTTCTTGTAATAAGAGAACTTGACAGGTTCCTCGTCCTCGTTGGTGTCGAACAACCACTCCTTGTACAGGAAAAACATCTTCTTCAGCGTCATATCAGTGTCCAGGTACCGCATTAGAGGTGACTTAGCACGTGTATAGTGGCTAGAAACAGTAGGAAAACTCTTCACATGCTGCTCTACAAGGTTCTTCCTTGAAGCAGGCATGGCGTGCTTGGGCACGTGCTTGCCTCGTCGGTCCACACGAGGCGTGCCTGTGGGAGTCACAGACTCAACAGCAGTGTGTAATCTCTTGGTAGAGATACTTAACACACTACGGAATGCGGTAGCACACACAGGAATAACATTATCACCACACAAGAATGAGTAAGAACGTGTGCACGAACGCCTAGGGGGAGCATCACCACGCACTCGAACACGGCGCCTCTTCACCACACCTTTTACACAAAACTTTTGAATAAAGGCATTCTGTAAATTAAAGTCACCCAAACCCCAAAATGACTCATGAATAGCCTTATTATTCATTCCCATCTTTTCAAAACAACCATCCCTACAGGGTGCTCCTATTTCCTTCTTTTTCACCACTTTTCTAGTGACGCTACTCTCATACTCTTCACCACTGTTACGCTTCCGTTTTGCTGTGTTTTTCCTCCTCACACTCCCTGTAAACGACAAGTACACAATTTAATATAATATATAACTAAATAAATATATATAATAATATATAACTAAATAAATGAGGCGCGTGGTGACATAGGGAGCTAAGCGCCACCCAGGTCGAAATTGAGTTAAGTACATCATGTTCTTCCCCAAAGCCTCTACTTTCCAAGGATGTAACTGCCAGAACCATCCGACAACTACAACATAGTCGAAAATCGTGGGAAAGAGAAGGGTATATCGGCCGCGGCGTATGAAGGTTTGTCATGGCGCGCCGGGTCTCAACCCAGGAACTAAACGCCAGATTTTCTCTTGTCCCACATTGAAGTGGGTAGCAGAACAAAGTACCATTATAGCATTATCTTCTCCCAAGCCTCTAGTTCCAGAGATTGTAACCGCCAGTACTAAACGCCGACACCAACAAGGTCGAAAATGACGGAAAAGAGAAGGTAAAATCGCCCTTAACATGTGCGGGTCCGTCGCGTCCCCAGTGAGTCAGGAGCGGGAACTAAGCGTCATGTTAGTTTGCTCTTTCAGAAAGTGTTAAGATAACAAGCTAAATGTTATGGCAGACTTAAAGTAGACATCCTAAGCTTTCATTTAAGACATAAATGAGCTTTCTATCTTAATCCGTTCCGGAGATATCACATTCTGAAAGTCGCAAAACTTTGATCGCGTTTTTCTCCGTTTTTTATTTTCGGCGCTTAGCTCCCTATGTCACCACGCGCCTCATATATAATTATGTATTACAGAAGGATATGTATATTTCCTTCTGTTATATATGCTATATTATAAGTATGTATTACAGAAGGATATGTATATATCCTTCTGTTATATATGCTATATTATAAGTATGTATTACAGAAGGATATGTATATTTCCTTCTGTTATACATGTTTATAGTCCCTACAAATAGTTGTGGATATTACTAGGGTTAAAGTTCTATCAAGATTTGTCATAATACTTTTTTGGCAACTATACACTGTGTAATGAAGACATAGAAGATACAATCAAACCATTTTGTGAAGGAATGTACGAACTTGATGTGTACCATACAAGGGTTAAGTAATTAGTGGGGTTTTTTTTGTGACGAAAATATCCTCTGTCCCCCCTCACTGTCACACACTTTCCGTGTGTGAATTCCTGGCGCTCTAGGTGGTCACATGACTACTTGTATACCATGACACACAAACAGTCTTTTCATTTACGTACATAGATGACTAAAATACAGAATTCTTATTTATCAAGCTTTAATCTTACCTGAAAGAAAAGATTATTGTTTTTTTATGACAAAAACATTTGGTAGGATTAATAATGAATATAGTGAGTGAAGGTTGCTATATTTTTATTTTCAGTTGAAATAAAAAAATACATATTTTCACAAATTAAAACCAGCTAAACAGTACTGTACTGGTAAACAATTTAACACTCCTTTACCATAAATTTCTTCTCAGGTACAAAAGAAGTCAATTCAATGTACATGTAACAATGTGTGCAGATCATAATATACACTAAGAAAATTCACCTTTTCTCACAACTTATACATAATGAAAGACAAATGAAAACCACCTCTAAGGTACTGGTAAATTATTCAAAATTCCTGTAACATAAATTTCTTTTTATGTACTACAAAAATCCATTCACTTTTTTTTATGCACTACAAAAATCGGTTCACTTTTTTTTATGCACTACAAAAATCCATTAACTTTTTTTTATGTACTACAAAAATCCATTCACTTTTTTTTATGTACTACAAAAATCCATTCACTTTTTTTTATGTACTACAAAAATCGTTTCACTTTTGATGTGGGAGTGTTTGTAGATCATACTGAACCCCATGAAAATCCAAGAAACACCTTTTATCAGAGGCGACACACAGATAGACTTCACACTTCAAGCACCAGGTTACAGGTGAGGACTTACAACCTGACATTTTACACCTTCCTCTTTTTTTTAAAGAGACAGGAAAATGTCCAATCTGGTCTTGCCTTATTGCTTTATCAGGTATTGCCTTAGTGTTATGACCTTTGCGTTTTTTCTCAGCTTGCTTTTCATCAACTCCAGTAGTAGCTGCTGATGATGGCTGATCTCTCTTCTTCTTACCTCTCAATGGTTTGTTTTGCAGACGTAAGCATGAGGACAACAACAATTTGAAATCATGTAATTTGAGAAGCTTTGTAGTGCCACTGACAGCGGTGTGATCTCGTCTGTACATCAACCAAGCGTTGATTATTGCCACATCAAAAAAATGAAAGAAAAGTCTATGATACCACTTCTTTGATCTGAAAAACATCCCATAAAAAGTAATGAGGGCCTCCATTTTGTCAACACCTCCCATATTTGCATTATAATATTTAACAAGAGCAGGACATTTTACATCACTATTCTGTTGTGTTGTGGATACATTTTTATCCCAGTGACCAATAGTTGTAACAGGTTGAGCAGATCCCATTGTAGACATAACTGTACATATATTATTATTATTCCACCTAACAATCCTTACAGAGCCTGTACATGTGTTAATCTTGCCTTCATATTCTACAAAGGCAGATTTTCCCTTAGAGTTTAGTTTTTTATCTGGAATAAGCTTCAGTCCAGCTAGTCTATTATTACAAACAGTTCCCATACATAATATACCTCTGTTAAACATTTCATAATACAGAGGAACTGTTGAGAATAAATTATCCATGAAGAGTCTATGATTCTTATGGTTAGGAATAACAGAGGCTAATTTACAAACAATATTAGCACTGGAGTTTAGATCAGGAAAACCATCAACTTTCAGTGTTTTGCCAACACAAATTTCAAAATTATGTACAATACCAAAAGAATCAGCAAGAGTCCAGACTTTAAATCCCCAAGGGTTAGGTTTGGACTTGATGTAATAACGAGGTCCACGATTTCCTTTAAAAGGAACCATCATCTCATCTATACACACATTCATATTTAAAGAAATCTTATTAAACTTTTCTTTCAGAATGTTAACATATGGTCTGACTTTGTATAGTTTATCATACTCAGGTTTATCTTTATCAGGCATCTTTGTATTATCAGCAAAATGAAGGCAATTCTTAATTCTTTCCCATCTTTTGCGTGACATAAAATCTGTTACAGCCTTTATATTAGCCTCAGGATACCAATAGCTGTGAGTCTGACTAAGCTTTACTACACTCATATAAATACAGATACCTAGAAATATTTCCAACTCCTCCATTGTAAGTTCTAATGGTTTACTTGAGTCTATCTGTAAAGCATAACGATTACTCTCAGTACATATAAGAGTCAATAATTCATAATCAAAGAACTTCCTCAAATACTGAATGGGTTCTAATATAGTCCTTTCTTCAGGTAAACACCCTTGCCAGTCTGGAATTGGTATTTCATTATTTTCCTCAGGATTACATACTGTCCATTTTAATTTATATTTTAAATCTTTGTATGTCTGCTCCTCCTCCTCCTCCTCCTCTTCCTCCTCCTCCTCCACCTCCTCCTCATCCTCCTCCTCCTCTTCCTCTTCCTCCTCCACCTCCTCCTCCTCCTCCTCCACCTCTTCCTCCACCTCTCTTCTCTGCTGTTCAATTATGTGGCAATTATGTGTATGCACTTTGTGACTTACAGGAGTAACATCTATACAACTGGTATTATCTATAGAATTAAATAAAGTTGAAGACATAGTTATACTCATCTTGGAAGGTCCAGGTAACATGTCAGTGGAAGGTCCAGGTAACATGTCAGTGGAAGGTCCAGGTAACATGTCAGTGGAAGGTCCAGGTAACATGTCAGTGGAAGGTCCAGGTAACATGTCAGTGGAAGGTCCAGGTAACATGTCAGTGGAAGGTCCAGGTAACATGTCAGTGGAAGGTACAGGTAACATGTCAGTGGAAGGTCCAGGTAACATGTCAGTGGAAGGTCCAGGTAACATGTCAGTGGAAGGTCCAGGTAACATGTCAGTGGAAGGTCCAGGTAACATGTCAGTGGAAGGTACAGGTAACATGTCAGTGGAAGGTCCAGGTAACATGTCAGTGGAAGGTCCAGGTAACATGTCAGTGGAAGGTCCAGGTAACATGTCAGTGGAAGGTCCAGGTAACATGTCAGTGGAAGGTCCAGGTAACATGTCAGTGGAAGGTCCAGGTAACATGTCAGTGGAAGGTCCAGGTAACATGTCAGTGGAAGGTACAGGTAACATGTCAGTGGAAGGTCCAGGTAACATGTCAGTGGAAGGTCCAGGTAACATGTCAGTGGAAGGTACAGGTAACATGTCAGTGGAAGGTCCAGGTAACATGTCAGTGGAAGGTCCAGGTAACATGTCAGTGGAAGGTCCAGGTAACATGTCAGTGGAAGGTCCAGGTAACATGTCAGTGGAAGGTCCAGGTAACATGTCAGTGGAAGGTACAGGTAACATGTCAGTGGAAGGTCCAGGTAACATGTCAGTGGAAGGTACAGGTAACATGTCAGTGGAAGGTCCAGGTAACATGTCAGTGGAAGGTCCAGGTAACATGTCAGTGGAAGGTCCAGGTAACATGTCAGTGGAAGGTCCAGGTAACATGTCAGTGGAAGGTACAGGTAACATGTCAGTGGAAGGTCCAGGTAACATGTCAGTGGAAGGTCCAGGTAACATGTCAGTGGAAGGTCCAGGTAACATGTCAGTGGAAGGTCCAGGTAACATGTCAGTGGAAGGTACAGGTAACATGTCAGTGGAAGGTCCAGGTAACATGTCAGTGGAAGGTCCAGGTAACATGTCAGTGGAAGGTCCAGGTAACATGTCAGTGGAAGGTCCAGGTAACATGTCAGTGGAAGGTCCAGGTAACATGTCAGTGGAAGGTCCAGGTAACATGTCAGTGGAAGGTACAGGTAACATGTCAGTGGAAGGTCCAGGTAACATGTCAGTGGAAGGTCCAGGTAACATGTCAGTGGAAGGTCCAGGTAACATGTCAGTGGAAGGTCCAGGTAACATGTCAGTGGAAGGTCCAGGTAACATGTCAGTGGAAGGTACAGGTAACATGTCAGTGGAAGGTACAGGTAACATGTCAGTGGAAGGTACAGGTAACATGTCAGTGGAAGGTACAGGTAACATGTCAGTGGAAGGTCCAGGTAACATGTCAGTGGAAGGTCCAGGTAACATGTCAGTGGAAGGTACAGGTAACATGTCAGTGGAAGGTCCAGGTAACATGTCAGTGGAAGGTACAGGTAACATGTCAGTGGAAGGTCCAGGTAACATGTCAGTGGAAGGTCCAGGTAACATGTCAGTGGAAGGTCCAGGTAACATGTCAGTGGAAGGTACAGGTAACATGTCAGTGGAAGGTCCAGGTAACATGTCAGTGGAAGGTCCAGGTAACATGTCAGTGGAAGGTACAGGTAACATGTCAGTGGAAGGTCCAGGTAACATGTCAGTGGAAGGTACAGGTAACATGTCAGTGGAAGGTACAGGTAACATGTCAGTGGAAGGTACAGGTAACATGTCAGTGGAAGGTCCAGGTAACATGTCAGTGGAAGGTCCAGGTAACATGTCAGTGGAAGGTCCAGGTAACATGTCAGTGGAAGGTCCAGGTAACATGTCAGTGGAAGGTCCAGGTAACATGTCAGTGGAAGGTCCAGGTAACATGTCAGTGGAAGGTCCAGGTAACATGTCAGTGGAAGGTACAGGTAACATGTCAGTGGAAGGTCCAGGTAACATGTCAGTGGAAGGTCCAGGTAACATGTCAGTGGAAGGTCCAGGTAACATGTCAGTGGAAGGTCCAGGTAACATGTCAGTGGAAGGTCCAGGTAACATGTCAGTGGAAGGTCCAGGTAACATGTCAGTGGAAGGTCCAGGTAACATGTCAGTGGAAGGTACAGGTAACATGTCAGTGGAAGGTCCAGGTAACATGTCAGTGGAAGGTCCAGGTAACATGTCAGTGGAAGGTCCAGGTAACATGTCAGTGGAAGGTCCAGGTAACATGTCAGTGGAAGGTCCAGGTAACATGTCAGTGGAAGGTACAGGTAACATGTCAGTGGAAGGTCCAGGTAACATGTCAGTGGAAGGTCCAGGTAACATGTCAGTGGAAGGTCCAGGTAACATGTCAGTGGAAGGTACAGGTAACATGTCAGTGGAAGGTACAGGTAACATGTCAGTGGAAGGTACAGGTAACATGTCAGTGGAAGGTACAGGTAACATGTCAGTGGAAGGTCCAGGTAACATGTCAGTGGAAGGTACAGGTAACATGTCAGTGGAAGGTACAGGTAACATGTCAGTGGAAGGTCCAGGTAACATGTCAGTGGAAGGTACAGGTAACATGTCAGTGGAAGGTACAGGTAACATGTCAGTGGAAGGTACAGGTAACATGTCAGTGGAAGGTCCAGGTAACATGTCAGTGGAAGGTCCAGGTAACATGTCAGTGGAAGGTCCAGGTAACATGTCAGTGGAAGGTCCAGGTAACATGTCAGTGGAAGGTCCAGGTAACATGTCAGTGGAAGGTCCAGGTAACATGTCAGTGGAAGGTCCAGGTAACATGTCAGTGGAAGGTACAGGTAACATGTCAGTGGAAGGTACAGGTAACATGTCAGTGGAAGGTACAGGTAACATGTCAGTGGAAGGTCCAGGTAACATGTCAGTGGAAGGTACAGGTAACATGTCAGTGGAAGGTCCAGGTAACATGTCAGTGGAAGGTACAGGTAACATGTCAGTGGAAGGTACAGGTAACATGTCAGTGGAAGGTACAGGTAACATGTCAGTGGAAGGTCCAGGTAACATGTCAGTGGAAGGTACAGGTAACATGTCAGTGGAAGGTCCAGGTAACATGTCAGTGGAAGGTCCAGGTAACATGTCAGTGGAAGGTCCAGGTAACATGTCAGTGGAAGGTACAGGTAACATGTCAGTGGAAGGTCCAGGTAACATGTCAGTGGAAGGTCCAGGTAACATGTCAGTGGAAGGTCCAGGTAACATGTCAGTGGAAGGTCCAGGTAACATGTCAGTGGAAGGTACAGGTAACATGTCAGTGGAAGGTCCAGGTAACATGTCAGTGGAAGGTACAGGTAACATGTCAGTGGAAGGTCCAAGTAACATGTCAGTGGAAGGTCCAGGTAACATGTCAGTGGAAGGTCCAGGTAACATGTCAGTGGAAGGTCCAGGTAACATGTCAGTGGAAGGTACAGGTAACATGTCAGTGGAAGGTCCAGGTAACATGTCAGTGGAAGGTACAGGTAACATGTCAGTGGAAGGTCCAGGTAACATGTCAGTGGAAGGTACAGGTAACATGTCAGTGGAAGGTCCAGGTAACATGTCAGTGGAAGGTCCAGGTAACATGTCAGTGGAAGGTCCAGGTAACATGTCAGTGGAAGGTACAGGTAACATGTCAGTGGAAGGTCCAGGTAACATGTCAGTGGAAGGTACAGGTAACATGTCAGTGGAAGGTACAGGTAACATGTCAGTGGAAGGTCCAGGTAACATGTCAGTGGAAGGTCCAGGTAACATGTCAGTGGAAGGTCCAGGTAACATGTCAGTGGAAGGTCCAGGTAACATGTCAGTGGAAGGTCCAGGTAACATGTCAGTGGAAGGTCCAGGTAACATGTCAGTGGAAGGTACAGGTAACATGTCAGTGGAAGGTCCAGGTAACATGTCAGTGGAAGGTCCAGGTAACATGTCAGTGGAAGGTCCAGGTAACATGTCAGTGGAAGGTCCAGGTAACATGTCAGTGGAAGGTACAGGTAACATGTCAGTGGAAGGTACAGGTAACATGTCAGTGGAAGGTCCAGGTAACATGTCAGTGGAAGGTACAGGTAACATGTCAGTGGAAGGTACAGGTAACATGTCAGTGGAAGGTCCAGGTAACATGTCAGTGGAAGGTACAGGTAACATGTCAGTGGAAGGTACAGGTAACATGTCAGTGGAAGGTACAGGTAACATGTCAGTGGAAGGTCCAGGTAACATGTCAGTGGAAGGTCCAGGTAACATGTCAGTGGAAGGTACAGGTAACATGTCAGTGGAAGGTACAGGTAACATGTCAGTGGAAGGTACAGGTAACATGTCAGTGGAAGGTCCAGGTAACATGTCAGTGGAAGGTACAGGTAACATGTCAGTGGAAGGTACAGGTAACATGTCAGTGGAAGGTACAGGTAACATGTCAGTGGAAGGTCCTGTTGATCTGGCAGACAACTCTGATAAATGTGTCTTCTTCCTGAATCTTCCCATGATGATATATTCTTCATCTGTCAAAGACAAATATACTGTATATTATGACAACAGTACTGATAATAACAATAATAATGTGACTGGAAAGGAATAAAGATCATAATATAATAATAATAATTAACACTTTCCATCACAAAATATAGTTAATTGCTAAATATTTTGCTACATCCAGTACTGGTATGTAAAAAAAATACTGTATATGACAATACTGGTAAGTAATAACAATTCTAATACAGTGATGTGACTGAGAAGGAATAAAGGTTATAATATAATTATTACTAAACATTTACTACATCCAATATGTAAACAAATGTTACAGTAGAGATATTATCCTAAAAATCCAACTGAGAACTGAGAGACAGAAAGTTACCTTGATAATCTATCATCAAATCTTGTCTCAACATTGTACTATCATCTTGTAAAGGATAATACTCATCTTCACTATCATCTTGTGAAGGATAATACTCATCTTCACTATCATCTTGTAAAGGATAATACTCATCTTCACTATCATCTACAGATATATGTGACATTTCAGAATCAGACTGAGGTTCATCTTTAATCATAAATCCCTTCACTTCCTTTAATGTAAGAGGAGTTTTCTTGTCATGGAATGTTCGGTTTGGCACGCCATCTGGAAGAGATAAATTACATTAAAAATACTTTGCAATGATGGATATTCTTTACTCCAAAGAGTTTGTGGCAGATATTAAGTAATATGTACACTTTATATAGTATTGTCATGAGAAGGCATGATACAACAGTATGATTTTTCTAAACATGTAAATAAACACCTAAACAATGTGTCTAAGTGGTTTTCAATGATAATAAACATATTTCAGTGTAATTTTGTCTGTGTAGACTCTAGTGGAGTATAGTAGACAGCAGAGAGATACAACAAACATCAGAAAACACAATGTAAATTACAATAAATCAATTGAAGTGAATGAAATAATAAGAAACAATAAAAAAAACCCCAGTTTACTTACATTGCCAATGGCGAAGTAATTGTTTGCAATTGTTGACATGATACAGTGTTGTGGTGTGAGAGATATTACATATACAGTACTGTACACACTGACTGTTTCAAGGAGCTTTATTCTAGGGTTTCTGGCACTTATTTTCTACACTGCTATTTACACTGTACACAATGTTACTATTTCAGTAGTCAGTCACTGATGGTGTGGTCATCCATGAAGCAAGGATGACAGAGTACTACCTTGCATTCGTGGCACTGATATGATGTACACTTGTAGACTCTTTGGTGTTGCTTTGTGTAGACACATACTGTACCACACAGATACCCTGCACATTCCTACAGTTGGGTCTTGGATCACAGGGAATCAGTTCCTTGAAGTGACGTGATATATAGTTTTGACAACTGAGATGGTGAGATAGGTGTGGTTGTGACACAGACCTGACTCTTTGTAATGAAGTCACTCTACCAAACTTTTGCATAAGTTGATACCCAAGGTCATGTATAAAAACACTGAATGGGACGTTCTTTCATGTTGCTTTCTTGTAATATATGTATGTATTCAATGAGCAGACGTTAACGAGATGGAAGAACAATTTCTTATACCATTTCACTGTTTTGTGAACACACTCAATACTACCAATCATCATGTCACTTTTATCTAATGAACCTCATGTTCAGATTATAGTCTAAAATAATGTCGGGCTTGTTGATGGGTGTACCATCTCTATCTCTTGCCACTGTCACTCATATTGTCCTTTGTGCACAGTTGTGAGAATATTTACGCTACCATTATCATTCCACTTGCAGGCTAAGATGTTCTTACATTTCCGTCTTTCGCATTGTCCCTTCGGCACTGCACCAAACTTAAGCATTTATTTTCTATTTTCCCTGACAGTCCCACAACCACCAGTACCTTGCTCGTACAAATATTGGGTCGATTCCACAGGGGTTTGTTTTGGTTTGTAAGCTCGCAAACGATAGAATGTTTGTCGTGTAAATGCCTTATGGGTGAATTATCTAATGAATTTGGTGAGTAATCTATACAGTGATTATTATTATTATTATTATTATTAAATGCCTTATGGGTGAACTATTTAATGAATTTGGTGAGTAATCTATACAGTGATTATTATTATCTAACTGTTGGATAGATATTGTGAATGTGGATACTCACCTTTTGGAAAATAATGACGCATTAAAATTTTGGTGGGTTGGGGAGCTAACAAACCAATACCACTGTGGAATCAACCCATTGTAGCAACAAAGGACTAGTGTACCAATTGTCTACATAACAGAATGTGCCCAACACCAAAGTAAGTTGACAGCAACTCCTTAAGGTGGTAATTCTTTTTTGGTACATTGGAGTGCCTTGATTCCTCTAAAGTATGCTAGGAAATGGGACCATAGGGACAAAAATAATGGAGTTCTGTTGCTTGAAATAGTTTGGAGGATTCAGTTGCTCCAGATTTATCAACACAGAACTTCCCCCTGAAACAGCCAACGGATTATTTTCTGGTATTGCTGTACGTGCCCTCACATACAGCATCATGTCCAGCACACAGCCACTTTCACAGTCCCACAACACAAAGAATTTCAAGTCAAAACAATGCCTCTTTGTTTTGATATATTGGTGGAATCGCACAACACAAAAAATTTCAAGCCAAAACAAGGTCTCTTTGTTTGTTTTGATATATTGGTGGAATGCCACACGTCCAACAAACAGCACCAAACTTTCGTTGTTGGGGTTTCATAAAGTTTCTAAATTTTATCCTGAGGTCATCAAACACCAACTTGATTTTGAACATGGGGTTATTTCTATCAATGTTATTATTGCCACAAAAGTTAAAAAAGTTAAAAAAAAAGAGAATTAACGGTAGAATTATATCCCGGTATAAATCACCATTCACTGTTAACTAAGAAATAATTGGACCCAACATAAAAAGAAAAGATAGATACACTCTCCTCTTTTTTTATCTTAGGTTAAGTTCTTGAAGGGGTCGCATAAGGTAAATTTAGCATAAAGTAAATTGTACATTTCCATAATAAATAATGGTACTTTAACTTGAAAATGGAGCCTAATGGTTCATGTTATTTTAAGAGTTTGTGTAAATAGTTTGTGTAAATTGCATTTATTTAATTTTTTTCATGATACAGTACGCACTATTTCAAATTGGCATAATTTAAACTCGCATAAAAAGAGAGCAGAGTGTACTACAGTATATAGAAAACTTATTATGTCAACAAGGGGAGGTGGCCGAGTGGTTAGTGTTCTGGACTCATATCCTAGAGGTCGGGAGATCTATCCTCTCAGGTGAGGGCCTGAGAATATTTACTCTTCCGATTTGAGTATCAGGCACTAACTATAAGACCACCAAACGTCGTAAAACACCCTCACTGGTACCATAACACACACACTGGTACCATAACACACACACTGGTACCATAACACCCTCACTGGTACCATAACACCCTCACTGGTACCATAACAGCTGCAGTATTTGGGAATTACCCTCACTTCCCTTTCTCTGTGGCTGGGTACCAGTTCGGAAGTCGTGACGTGTGTGTGTGTGAGCAGCAGTTGACCTGGGCCACGATAACGGGCTTGATTAAGCCTATGTCCAGTGTCGGATCATATAAAAAAAAAAAAAAAAAAAAAAAAAAGGAATTATACCTACAATGAGACAACAGACACACTTAAGAAATTAATTAAAAGAAGAGGAGATAAAGATGTACAGAAATATGGTTTTCCAAAAAGAGTAATAGAAGAATGGAATAAATTATTACCAGAAGAAGTGATGTGTCAAAAACATACATACACACACACAGTAATAGACAAATGGAATAAATTACCAGAACAAGAGGTGTGTGTCAAAAATATACATACACACACACACACATACACACACATAGAGTAATATATTAATGGAATAAATTACCAGAACAAGAGGTGTGTGTCAAAAACATACATACATAACTTTAAAGAAAAACATGATATTTGTGTTTTAAAATACGGAATATTACGACCTACACTCAATATTGTAAACACACACACACACACACACACAAACACACACACACATGTTCATCCCAGACATAGAAACCTGCTCCCACCAGATGCCCCCAGACCAACACGTGAAGCTCGACACTACAACAGACTCATCCCAATTAAAGCCAGAACAGACAGATTAAAAAAGAGCCCAATACCATCAATGGTCAAAATAATAAATAACATGTAATGTTCACCCCCCCCTTTTTTTTTTTTTTTTTTGCACACACACACACACACACACACACACACACACACACACACACACACACACCTAAACAAAAATTGACCAGGACAGTCTCACCAACACCCTAATCCTTAATCCTTCCACTTAGCACCACTCCCTAATCCTTAATCCTTCCACTTAGCACCACTCCCTAATCCTTAATCCTTCCACTTAGCACCACTCCCTAATCCTTAATCCTCCCACTTAGCACCACTCCCTAATCCTTAATCCTTCCACTTAGCACCACTCCCTAATCCTTAATCCTTCCACTTAGCACCACTCCCTAATCCTTAATCCTCCCACTTAGCACCACTCCCTAATCCTTAATCCTTCCACTTAGCACCACTCCCTAATCCTTAATCCTCCCACTTAGCACCACTCCCTAATCCTTAATCCTCCCACTTAGCACCACTCCCTAATCCTTAATCCTCCCACTTAGCACCACTCCCTAATCCTTAATCCTCCCACTTAGCACCACTCCCTAATCCTTAATCCTTCCACTTAGCACCACTCCCTAATCCTTAATCCTCCCACTTAGCACCACTCCCTAATCCTTAATCCTCCCACTTAGCACCACCATTAACCCTTCTCTTGCCCTCACCTCCATTAATGTTGTTGTACTGTACATACAACAGATACCTATATGTAGTACATACCTATATGTACATACAACAGATACCTATATGTAGTACATACCTATATGTACATACAACAGATACCTATATGTAGTACATACCTATATGTACATACAACAGATACCTATATGTAGTACATACCTATATGTACATACAACAGATACCTATATGTAGTACATACCTATATGTACATACAACAGATACCTATATGTAGTACATACCTATATGTACATACAACACATACCTATATGTAGTACATACCTATATGTACATACAACAGATACCTATATGTAGTACATACCTATATGTACATACAACACATACCTATATGTAGTACATACCTATATGTACATACAACACATACCTATATGTAGTACATACCTATATGTACATACAACACATACCTATATGTAGTACATACCTATATGTACATACAACACATACCTATATGTAGTACATACCTATATGTACATACAACACATACCTATATGTAGTACATACCTATATGTACATACAACACATACCTATATGTAGTACATACCTATATGTACATACAACACATACCTATATGTAGTACATACCTATATGTACATACAACACATACCTATATGTAGTACATACCTATATGTACATACAACACATACCTATATGTAGTACATACCTATATGTACATACAACAGATACCTATATGTAGTACATACCTATATGTACATACAACAGATACCTATATGTAGTACATACCTATATGTACATACAACACATACCTATATGTAGTACATACCTATATGTATGCATGTAAATGACTACATTTTATTTTTATCATTCATCATGCACATGATATTAATTATATTGTAATATGTATATTTTCAGCTTTCGGGCTGCCATCCCCTAAATAAACCGTTTATTATTATTATTATTATTATTATTACACAAACACACACACACACACACACAAACACACACACACTATCTCCAATATTTTAAAGCTACAAGTGTTTTTCATTAAACATATGTGGGATTAGGGGGCAGGCTTGGGGGGGGTTAGAGGGGTGCAGGATTAGGGGACAGGCTTTCTATCCACCCCAAGCCTGTCCCCCTATTCCTCCCCCCCAACCCCCCCCACAAGCCTGTCCCCTTACTCCTGCACTCCATTAAGAGCCCCCCAAGCCTGTCCCCTACTCCCGCACCCGCTAAACCCCTCCAAGCCTGTCCCCTACTCCCGCACCCCCCAAGCCTGTCCCCCTACTCTCGGCCCCCCCCCAAGCCTGTCCCCCATAATTAAAAGCCCAACAATATAAAACAAAATAAAACCTCAATACTAACTTGTGTTTGTTGTTTGTTGTAAACATTGAGAATAAACATTGTGTACTACTCCTACTGCTGCTGCTGCTCCTTGTATGTTAGCAACGTCTGCTACAGTTAATACATCAGTTAGTTCCAATACTGTATTTAATTCATCCATTCTGAAAAATTATACATATTTATTAGTAGTAGTAGTAGTATTAGTAGTATTAATATTATAAGTATGTTAGCAACGTCTGCTACAGTTAATACATCAGTTAGTTCCAATACTGTATTTAATTCATCCATTCTGAAAAATTATACATATTTATTAGTAGTAGTAGTAGTATTAGTAGTATTAATATTATAAGTATGTTAGCAACGTCTGCTACAGTTAATACATTAGTCAGTTCCAATACTGTATTTAATTCATCCATTCTGCAAAATTATACATATTTAGTATTATTAATATTATTAGTATTAATATTATTATTAGTAGTAGTAGTATGTTAGCAACGTCTGCTACAGTTAATACATCAGTCAGTTCCAATATTGTATTTAATTCATCCATTCTGCAAAATTATAAATATTCATAGTAATTATTTAGTACATCCAACCTACAAACAGTAAATATTTATTACATTTAATTCATAGTAAATATCTATTGCATCTAATTCATCTATTCTGTAAAATAACAAATATTTATTACATATAATTAATAGTAAATATTTATTGCATCTAATTCATCTATTCTGTAAAATAACAAATATTTATTACATTTAATTAATAGTAAATATTTATTACATCCAACTAATCAATTTTGTAAACAGTAAATATTTATTACATGTAATTCATCTCTTCTGTAAATTTTGGTTGATTTTAATACACTTAGGATTTATTGGGAAACAAAAAGAAAATGTGAATGGTAAATTATTAACCGAACTGATAGAGGAGAGGAATTAAATTATATCTTATGCTTAGATAGATAGATAGAAATAGATAGATAGATAGATAGATAGACAGATAAGAGATAGATAGAAATAGAGACAGATATATATAGATAGAAAGATATAGATAGATATAGATAGAAAGATATAGATAGAAATAGAGACAGATAGAGATAGATAGAAAGATATAGATAGAAATTGATATAGATATAAAGATATAGATAGAAATAGAGACAGATAGAGATAGATAGAAAGATATAGATAGAAATTGATATAGATATAAAGATATAGATAGAAATAGAGACAGATAGATAGAGGAAAATGGAACACAACTTTTGAACAGAGTATAGCTAAATATTTTACACTTGTACTTGAACTTTTCTTCAGTACTTGTAGGTACTTGTCCTAAAGTATTAACACATACAGTATATACTTGTACCCAAATACTATGTCTGACTGGATGTATATATATATATACTGTATATATATGTACACTCTCCTCTCTTTTTATGCTAGTTTAATTTATATGAATTTGAAATAGTGCGTATCATGAAAAAAATTAAATAAATGCAATTTATACAAACTTTTAAAATAATGTGAACCATTAGGCTCCATTTTCAAGTTAAAGTACCATTATTTCTTATGGAAATGTACAATTTACTTTATGCTAAATTCACTTTATGCGACACAACCCTTCACCAACCTATAATGTAATAAAAAAAGAGCAGAGTGTATATATATGTATGTGGTGTGTTTACGTCTTGAGACCAAATACAGAAATATTGTACCTACATTCTGTATTTCCCTGTATGTAGAAATTCCTACATTCTGTATTTCCCTGTATGTAGATTTACAGTACTTGCTTATCCTATATATGTATGTGTGTATATATGTATGTATATATGTGTGTATGTATATATGTGTATGTATATACAGTATGTATGTATGTATGTGTGTGTGTGTATGTATATATGTATGTATGTGTGTATATATTGTCTTACCTGAGTAATACCAGTGAGTTGGTTAGAGAAGACAGTCAGTTTAGGGTTTATAATTGGCTGTATGTATGTATATATGTATGTGTATGTGTGTGTGTATGTATGTATGTCTGGAACTCTGCCACCATCTCACATTTACTGCTCTGGATGTCTGGGGATTAGAAGGTGGATTAGGAGGTGGATTAGAAGGTGGATTAGTTGATTAGGACAGCTGGAAACTCTATTATTTCATGTCTGTAGATTAGGAGGATTAGAAGGAGGATTAGGAAGAGGATTAGAAGGTGGATTAGGTGATTAGGACAGCTGGAAACTATTATCTCATGTCTGGGGATTAGAAGGAGGATTAGAAGCAGGATTAGGACATCAGAGGTGATTATTTAGGTGTAACGGTAATGCTTTCAATAAATAAAGAGATCTTATATAACTATAATACATTCCTAAACTTAGGCAGGAATAAATACTCGTTGCTGATTGGCTGGAGGGAATAAATACTCGTTGCTGATTGGCTGGCGGGAATAAATACTCGTTGCTGATTGGCTGGCGGGAATAAATACTCGTTGCTGATTGGCTGGCGGCCTCTGTCCCGCTTACAGTCAATATTTTTCCTCACGGAACTACATATTTGTAATAAATGGCTTCCTGCCGTTGTAGCTGCTGTTTTCCGGGTAAATACAGACCGTAACGACTTGTTCATTTATTCACAATTCATAAGATTTCCCCAATAGGTCACAATGTCTTAGTTCAATTTCATGATTCTCTGAACATGCCGTACAACTGAAAGAAAAAAAAAACAAAAAATTGGTGAATGCTTCAACCTGGTATTACAAGAATATCCAAATAGCAGGTCACTGAAATTACGCTTTATCTTGTGACTCGTGTCTACTCACATCTATATTCCACTTTCCTACACGCAGCCACTAGTAACACTCGCCGTCCACCGGGTCCTGACTCCCGTAGCTAACTGCCTCCAGCCGGCAGAAAATCCACAAAGTAACCTCTGGTTACTACTGAACTGAGTGAAAGAAACTTTTCAAACACCATTTGGACCACACAAGGTTGAAGCACTCACCACATCAATGAAACCAACGAACGAAATTAACACACATACAGATAGCTGAAGGTTTACAAGTCCACCACACTTAACATACAACACAAATTATATCCATAACATCCCGGCCCCTTAAATGCATATAATAGATTTACATTTACTTGTACCTTAAAATTAATTTATTTATACCTCTACATAGTTACTCGAGCAACCTCAGTACACTGAAATACACATGAACATCAGAGGTTGTTTGATATTCCTAATTCACTCTCTAGTAAGCACAGCTTACTGATTGGTCTCTTCAAAACACCTTTTCTTGTCTTTACATCTACCGACCTTACTAAACCATCTTTCCCTTTATGAATCCTAGATACACGCCCAAGTGGCCACGTCCCACGGGTTGTGCTTTCATCCTTTAGTAGTACCACATCTCCTTCCTGAAAATTTCTCTTTTCATGTTGCCACTTTTGTCTAAGCTGTAATGTAGGGAGGTACTCATGCACCCAGCGTTTCCAAAACCTATCCGCTAAATATTGGGCATGACGCCAGTGCCTCCGGAACTGATCTGCCTTACAGTACTTCCCTGGCAGGTTCTCCGTTGGTCGCAATAACAGTAAGCTATTGGGAGTAATAGCATTCCAGTCCTGTGGATCACCTGATACGAGTGTAAGTGGACGGCCGTTCACGATGGCTTCAGCTTCGCATAACACAGTATCCAGGCGCTCATCATCCAGTAGTTGTTGGTGCAGGACACATTTTAAGATCTTACGGACTGATCTTATCTGTCGTTCCCAGACTCCTCCCATGTGTGAAGCGGTTGGAGGATTGAACTCCCAGACAATGCGTTGGCGTAGCATGTACTCCCGGATTTTGTGGCTATCATTCCATTGCTGGACAGCTTCTCGTAGTTCCCGTTCACCTCCTTCTCTGTCATGTTGCAGAAGATCTGGGTAACTACTGGGAGGAAGTGGGAACTGTGACTCGTCTCCCCACAGGAAGTCCGGCCCCTGTAACCATCTCCTGCTTGATACCACGTCTGCAGCACTCAACCCCCGCGATGCATCATCTGCTGGATTCAATTTAGTGTTCACATAACGCCACTGTCTGGGAAGAGAACCGTCATTAATAACCGATACCCTGTTTGCCACAAAAGTCTGGAGTCTTTTATCTTCATTCTTGATATACTGCAGAACAATCATACTGTCTGTCCAGTACACAGGTTCTTCCAAGTTGAAGATAAGCTCCTTTGCTACTTGTTTGTTCACCTTCACTGCCATGACTGCTGCCAGTAACTCCAGCCTTGGTATAGTCAAAGGTTTAATAGGAGCCAGTCGTGATTTTGCCATAAGAAAGGAACAATGAACTCTTCCTGTATCATCAGTTACCCTCAAATAGGATACACTGCCATATGCCTCAGCAGAAGCATCACAAAAATTATGGAGTCGGCATGAAGTTATCTGTCCAAAATCTCTGGGTATAAAGCATCTTTCTAACCTGAATTCATTTAGCTTGCCCACCTGTGACAGCCACTTTTTCCATTTTATAATATTTCCTTCCTCTAAGTTCTCATCCCAACCTTTACGTAATCTACATTCATCTTGAAAAATCTTTTTAGCTTGGAGTATGTAAGGACCTACAAATCCTAAAGGGTCATAAACTGAACTCATGACACTTAACAGTCCTCGTCTGGTGTAGTCCTTTTCTTTTGGCCTTACTTGAATACCTAATGAATCCTTATCCATGTGCCACACTAATCCAAGAACACTCTCGGAAGGTAGTCCTTCCTCTAACTCCAAACTCATGACTTTCTTACCTCTGTCAGCTGAAGGAATGGATTCAACTACCCTTTTGCTGTTACTCAGCCACTTTTTAATCTGAAATCCACCCTTTAAGAGAATTCTAGTAACTTCCTCCACTAATGCAATTGCATCATCATCACAACTCACAGACTTTAAACAATCATCAACATAGAAATTCTTTAACACAGTTTGTATTACTTCTGGTGAGAAGTCTTTCTCATGGTCATTAGCAGTAAGCTGTAAGGCAAAGTTTGCGCAACTTGGGCTCCATACGCCACCAAACAAATGTACATTCATCCTATATACAGCAGGCCTAGTAGTTAAGTCTCCTTGTGGCCACCATAGAAACCTCAGTGCGTCACGATGCTGTGGAGATACTCTAACCTGATGAAACATTTCCTGAATGTCCCCACACACAGCAACCTTGTTCTCTCTAAATCTCAACAGCACACCCACAAGCTTATTCGTAAGATCTGGCCCTTGTAAAACCCTTTTATTTAGTGATGTACCTTCATATTCAGCAGCACAATCAAACACTATTCTACATTTATCTGGCTTCTTTGGGTTAAACACATTGTGATGCGGAATATACCAAATCTTTCCTGGGGTACCTTCTATCTGAGAATTTTCCACACGTTCAGCATATCCTTTACTTAGCATTTGTTCCATCTCATATGTGTAACGATCATGTAAGCTACTATCTCATGATAGTCTTCTTGCTAGGGACTTCAATCTCTTTTCTGCCATACTGATATTACATGGCAATTCAGGAGGATCCAGCTTGAAAGGAATGTCTAGCTGATAATGCCCATCACAGATCACTACTGATCTTTTCCACATTTCTACCACCCTTTTATCATTCAGCGACATAGTGTCTGACTCATCTATGTCCTGGCTATTGTCAAGCTTCCAAAATCTCTCCACCTGCTGGTCTAAATGAGACTCAGCAACTGGTAATGAATAGATGAAATTACAGATAGCATCGTTTTCTATTTTACCATCCTCACCAATAGGGCCATTTAGTGTCCAACCTAGTAATGTGCGGACAGCATATGGTTCACCATCACGACCACTCCGAACTTCATGAGGTACAAGTAAATGAGGGAAATCCTGGCCGATAATTAATGACACCCCTCCACTGTCTGCCTGAGGAAACTCAATATCCATTAAGTGCTTCCACCTATTTTTGTCTGGGGGAGTGCTGATACTTGACATTACAGGAAAGCCAGTTATTGCAAGTACCCTTGGAAGCTGGATGATCTTTCGTTTTTTTGTATTAGATAAGCTTGACAATTCCAAGGACACTTGCAAGGCTGAAGAATTCCTTTTATCAGTTAAAGTCATTAGCGACACATCTGTCTGATGTCCTGCAATCCCAAGACTCTTTACCAAGCTTAACGAGCAAAAGGATCTACTACTACCAGGATCAAGAAGTGCATACGTTAAAACCTCATTTTCACCTTCATTTCTTCGTACTCTGACTGGGCAAATTGGTAAAGCTATGGGATCAAGATCAGACTGATGTGTGCAAACACAACTCTGTGCCACCACAGTGTGTGGATCAGTTTCCTGCACCGTGTTAGTGGTTCTAGGAAACTGACCCTCCTGAAAGGCTTTATGCAGCAATTTTGAATGTTTTCCTTTACAACCTTCAATGTTACAAAAAATCCTTATTCGGCACGACTTACTATGATGTCTAGTAGAACCTAAGCAATTAAAACAAATGTTCATTTTCTTAACAGTATCCAATCTATCCATAGGAGATGCCTGGAGAAACTGAGGACATGTACGTAACTGGTGAGCCTGACTACATAACCAGCAAGAGGGACTCACCACTTTATTTTCACTGCTTTGACTTTGATTTTCTGATGCTTGAATAGCAAAGGCAACGCCTTTCCCTTTTACTTGTGAAATTCTTTTGTGATTCCTCACATCTCGAGGCCTCTCCTGTACAGTAAAGCCAAACACTGGATCATTAACCTCCTTAGCAACTTGTTCCAGAAACTCGACAAACATTGCAATGTTCGGATACTGACCATACTCATCTAGTGTCCTAATGGCTGTAGTTCGCCATCTGCTTTGTACAAACAATGGAAGTTGCTCCAGTATTTTAACCATAATCGTACGAGTATCTATTTCACTTAATTTACCAATGGCTTGCAATGTTTCTCTACAGTTTCTCATGTCATCAGCCAAATTCTGAAATCCTTCTTTGTCATTGGACCTTAAAACTGGTCTATCCACAATCTTTTTAATCCAAGCTTCAGAAATTTGATAATCATTACCAAATCGTTCTTTCAGCAATTGTCTAGCTTTGTGATACCCTTCATCTGGTTTCATCATAGCACAACATTCAATTACTTTAAGTGCCTTTCCAGTGCAGTACTGGAGTAGTCTATTTAGTTTATAGGCTGAATCAGCCGATGTGCATCCTACACAATTATCAAACGTCCTAATAAACAACCAGTATTTCAATGAATCTCCGTCATATTTCATAATTTCACTTTTAGGAAGCTGTAAAATATCAATGAGTTCACGTTGGTCCGATATGGGAGTTCTGACATGGTCATAAACTCGCGGCTTGTTTACCACATACCTAGGATTATGACTCTCAAAAACCCGACCCTCTCCTAACGAGTTAGGCCATTCTGCTGCAAGTGGATTTAGTGTACGAGATGGAAGATTTTCCAGATTTAGGTTATCATTACCGTGGTAAGTACCAAAGTCAGGCAATACCCCAGGCAATACCCCACAAGCATCTCTACCAACCTTTTTGCATAACTTCTCAGTGTTACCTCTTGTCTCACCATACACTGAAGCAGAAGCATTTCTCGTGCTTTCAATACGCAGCAACTCCCTCTCCTCGGCTGTCGTAGCTGCTATTTCCGCTTCCAGCTCCAGCTGCTGCAGACCCAACTCCTCCTCGGTTTTACGTAGTTTAAGATGCTCAACCTCCATTCGTTTCTTCATAACCTCCTCCATTACCTTTGCCTTCGCTTGTAAAGCAGCTCTTTTAGCAGACGCCCTCGCTCTTGCACTGGACGTAGTGGAGACATGACTGTGTCGGCCGGACCTGCTAACACTGTCCTCAGGATGAAGGCTGTCTCCACACTCCCTGTCAGTACCTTTATGAATCACTCGTGCTTCAGTATCCAGTGCAGTCCTCTCTCTGGCAGTCTTTAAAACCTGCTGCACACGAGTAATGATAGTCTCATTATAAGATTGGGCTTCAGTCAATTCATCGTATAGTTTGTGGGTTTCCAAATATAAACAAAGATATCTGCAACATCTTTCAAATTCACTCAAAGTCCGTGATAGAGATTCACTTTTCACTTTTATTTCATCACTTGCCTCTTTTTCTTGTAACACTTTTAATAACTCTTCTTCCTTCACCGTGAGTGAACCAGCAATACCAGCCCGTGAACGACGAAGTTCCACTATTTTTTCTTGCCATACACTTTGATCCTGTGAACCTGGCCTGGATTCGCGTTCACTGCGGCGAATGTCATTACCATTTTCACAAGCCATCCTTCCATACGGCACAACAGTTAGGCAACAAAACACACAACAATCACAGTAGCTTGAGAAAAACTACGGAAGGCTCCACAGTACCGTAGGTCAGAGTCAAGACAAACTCAAGTAATCTGGACGCGAGTCACATTATAGATTTGTACTTTGTAGCTGCTGTTTTCCGGGTAAATACAGACCGTAACGACTTGTTCATTTATTCACAATTCATAAGATTTCCCCAATAGGTCACAATGTCTTAGTTCAATTTCATGATTCTCTGAACATGCCGTACAACTGAAAGAAAAAGAAAACAAAAAATTGGTGAATGCTTCAACCTGGTATTACAAGAATATCCAAATAGCAGGTCACTGAAATTACGCTTTATCTTGTGACTCGTGTCTACTCACATCTATATTCCACTTTCCTACACGCAGCCACTAGTAACACTCGCCGTCCACCGGGTCCTGACTCCCGTAGCTAACTGCCTCCAGCCGGCAGAAAATCCACAAAGTAACCTCTGGTTACTACTGAACTGAGTGAAAGAAACTTTTCAAACACCATTTGGACCACACAAGGTTGAAGCACTCACCACATCAATGAAACCAACGAACGAAATTAACACACATACAGATAGCTGAAGGTTTACAAGTCCACCACACTTAACATACAACACAAATTATATCCGTAACAGCCGTAATATTACAACAGATACACGTATTTTGTTTGGATTTTAAGGGCCGATGCCACAGTGGTTTGTTTTGGTTTGTAAGCTCGCAAACGAAAGAATGTTTGTCGTGTAAATGCCTTATGGGTGAACTATTTAATGAATTTGGTGAGTAATCTATACAGTGATTATTATTATTATTATTAAATGCCTTATGGGTGAATTATTTAATGAATTTGGTGAGTAATCTATACAGTGATTATTATTATTATTATTATTATTATTATTATTATTATTATTAAATGCCTTATGGGTGAATTATATAATGAATTTGGTGAGTAATTTATACAGTGATTATTATTATTATTATTAAATGCCTTATGGGTGAACTATTTAATGAATTTGGTGAGTAATCTATACAGTGATTATTATTATCTAACTGTTGGATAGATATTGTGAATGTGGATACTCACCTTTTGCAAAATAATGAAGCCTTAAAATTTTGGTGGGTTGGGGAGCTAACAAACCAATACCACTGTGGAATCAACCCTAAGACCTTCATTACAACCAAAATACAAGTAAATATGAGAAGTATAAGTTGAAAAGTGTTATGAAAAGTGTATACCACTTTTTACATTTGGTTGTGTATTTACTGCAATAAGGAAATCAATTTAAAAATAAAACCACTATTCTTATTCGGAAAATTATCCCGTACACGCTAGTATAATCAGATTTTAAATAAACTCACACATAAGCGAGATACAGAATTATTTGTGTGAGTAAATTTAATTCATCTCTCACACAAAAACATCATAACTAAATAGATTTCATATTTTTTGTGTGTATTATGGCCGTGTGTGTTACTGTGACAATATTGTGTTATAATATATGTGATATACTTATGTTTATCATGTACGACATGTAAGAAAATTATTAATTATTCATAAATAGCTTAATTAAACATGTGTCAAAGCTTAATTAAAGCATATACCCCCACTTCCATCCCAGTAGTCTGTACAGGTTAGGTCCAGGTAGTCTGATGCAGTATAGGTTAGGTTAAGTTAGTTTAATTTTAAAATTCCCCATTTAAATATATCCTATCTTAGAAATGGGTTATTTGTGAAGGAAATGCCATAGAAGAAAATAGTCTTAGAATGGTTTAGTTAGTTAAAGCAAAGTTAGTGGGTAATGAAGGTAGAAAAAACACCATATACAATAACGGTCATTGAGTCAATATTTACCATAGATTCTAGCCAAAAACACAACACTTTTAAATAATAGTGTGTGTGTGTGTGTGTGTATGTGTGTGTATGTGTGTGTATGTGTATGTGTGTGTGTGTGTGTATGTGTGTGTGTGTGTGTGTGTCGAAAAAACATATACAATAACGTTCATTAAGTCAATATTTACCATAGATTCTAGCAAAACACACAATACTTTTAAAATAACAGTGTGTGTGTGTGTGTGTTTGTGTGTGTGTAGAAAAACCACCATATACAATAACGGTCATTTAAAATAACAGTGTGTGTGTGTGTGTATGTGTGTGTATGTGTGTGTGTGTATGTGTAGAAAAATCACCATATTAATTATACAATAACGATCATTAAGTCAATATTTACCATAGATTCTAAGTTAGTTAACCAAAAAACACAAAACTTTATAATAATAACGAAAATACTTATTAATTACACAATAAAATAAGGCATATATATAAGGTAAGATCCTGAGTACCGGGTGTAATTGTTTATTTCAACACTACTGATTTATATTGGTTGTATGTTATGGTAATATTTTTGTTACCTGTTTCCTGATTTTATCCAAGAATATTAACCCCGATAGTAGGGGAGGGCATGAAATATATCAGGGAAAGAGAGGGGTTGAGATACGGCTATGAAGATGAACGTCGGCCATGTAAACATAATAGAGA
This sequence comes from Petrolisthes manimaculis, assembly GCA_034508575.1. Lineage (NCBI taxonomy): Eukaryota > Metazoa > Arthropoda > Malacostraca > Decapoda > Porcellanidae > Petrolisthes > Petrolisthes manimaculis. Next base: position 199,778 of record JAWZYT010001361.1, read on the forward strand.
AACAAGATGGCTTGTATCCTTGCTTGTGATTGGTTGTATGTCATGACGTCATGACCTGCTCAGCCATGACGTCATGACCTGCTCAGCCAATAGCATTACACCATGTATTTACACCCGCTTATTTACACCCGCTTATTTTACACCCAAGTCCTATTACATCATATGTATGTGATGTATATTGATATTATGAAATAAGTAAAGGAAATACAAAATTGGATATAAATTAAAAATGTAGAAAAAAATAATTTGAAAGTAACAAAACAAAAGATACCCCTGTTTTGTCGTATTTAACATTTTTACACCCAGTTAAATTTAATATCCTATATACACGTACTTCCTCTTAATTACGAGAACTCCGTCTCTATGTTTTGAATTCTATATTGCATTTCATACATAAATTATTTTATGAAATTGAGTAGAAATAACTGTTAATTAACATTACCTTACCTGACCTGACCTAACCGAAACTGGGAGGGGGCAGACTACCGGGACCTAACCTGGGCAAACTACCGGGACCTAACCTGGGCAAACTACCGGGACCTAACCTGGACAGACTACCGGGACCTAACCTGGGCAAACTACCGGGACCTAACCTGGGCAAACTACCGGGACCTAACCTGGACAGACTACCGGGACCTAACCTGGACAGACTACCGGGACCTAACCTGGGCAAACTACCGGGACCTAACCTGGGCAGACTACCGGGACCTAACCTGGGCAAACTACCGGGACCTAACCTGGGCAAACTACCGGGACCTAACCTGGACAGACTACAGGGACCTAACCTGGACAGACTACAGGGACCTAACCTGGACAGACTACCGGGACCTAACCTGGACAGACTACCGGGACCTAACCTGGGCAGACTACCGGGACCTAACCTGGGCAGACTACCGGGACCTAACCTGGACAGACTACCGGGACCTAACCTGGGCAAACTACCGGGACCTAACCTGGGCAGACTACCGGGACCTAACCTGGGCAAACTACCGGGACCTAACCTGGGCAAACTACCGGGACCTAACCGGGTGTCCTTCGGGACACCTGGTTCCTTTAAGCATAAATAGTACCAACTAATTAAAAAATGTACATTACATACCTTCTTCAAGTCCTTCTGTTTATCAAACTACGCAATATCATGAAGAAACTGGTTAGGGAATGTGTCCTTGTATTTCCATCTATACAGAAATTATTGAATTGAACTCTCTCGTATAGTTCCTCGGAAGTATGGCGTTCAGGATACGTAGCTTTAGCATAGTATCCTTCAAGAAATTTCTATGATCTGGTCACTATAATCACTTAATTAACTCCTCCACGAATAATGATTTTATCACTGTCTTGTATGTGGATTACATCGAAAATCCGATTCGTATTATTATAATTTACATCACCAGGAGGACGAGAGTGGGAAGTACACCACTACCACACAGACCAACAATATTATCATTACTGGCTCAGGCTCCAATTAATCAAATATACAATCCATTATTTGGCAACCACTACAAAGAATGCCAACTGCATGAATGTATTACGGAAGAAATGCACCATCAATATGTCCACATAATAATCTAAAAATGTAAATGATGAACATATATTACCAAAGTAGGCTACAATATTGCATATACAGGGTTTAAGAACTGATTGGATAGCATTTATTTGCGTGCTTGCATATTGTATGGTAGAACAACCCTGCTTTGCTTATTTTTCAGCCAATAATAATAATCTCAAAACGTTGATGACGACATTTTCATCAACATCCAATAAAACGGCGACAAAGTTCGATGACGTCACCTCACGTTTGGACCAATACCGTGCGACCTTACAACAAGACTTTGGGACATTCAGTCTCACCTCCGACGCCTCTATAAACAGTGACCACAACAAGTGCCCAAATTGACATTTTTATTCTGTAATTACTATTTATAATGCGAAACTTCCATTTGTTCCCTCTTTCAATATACCAGACAGACAACTAACAATATGCAAGAAAGGAAATATCATTTTCTTGTAAGATATGTGATAATTGTGTGAATAGGCTATAGTTACACCCGCTACGCAGGATTATACCTAAATTACGTATATATAAATTCCCTTTGTATGTATGTATGTATATAAATTCTCTTTATATGTATGTATATATATAAATTCCTTTTATATGTAAGGTAAGCATGTATGTATATAATTATGTATGTATATAATTATGTATGTATATATGTATGTATAAATATATATATATGTATGCATGTATGTATATTTCCCTTATGTATATTATAGTAAATTACCTGATAATAATAATGTATATAATCTTCAATTAATTAAATCACAATAACAACAAAAACTCACGAGGTTATTTTTGAGCTTGGTGCCTTGTTGTTGTTGTTGTTGTTGTTATCAGTGTTGCCAGCTCAAAAAATATTTACTGTTGTTATTATTATTTGAATTTTATTATTATTATTATTATTATTATTATTATTATTGTTATTATTATTATTATTATTTAATTTTACTTTATTGTCTTAAATTTTTGTAATCCGCTACTTTTTTTTTTTTTTTTGTAGGGAATATATAATTATACGTGTATGTATGTATGTATGTGTGTTTTATATACGTGTATGTATGTATGTATGTATGTGTGTCTTATATACGTATGCATAAATCCGCTAGACTATATATATTTTTCTTTCTTTTTTTATATAGTCACGAAAATCCGCTAAATATGTAAAACTCTTTTTAAAATTTTCCTGCTAGATTGCTCGCTATAAACTTGTGTTCCGCTGGCCTCTTATGCTTAGATAGATAGAAGTAGATAGATAGATAGATAGACAGATAAGAGATAGATAGAAATAGAGACAGATAGAGATAGATAGATAAAAATAGATAGAAATAGATATAGATAGAAATAGAGACAGATAGATAGAGGAAAATGGAACACAAGTTTTGAACAGACTATATATTTTTCCTCAAACAAATTAATTAATGAATGGTGTAGTAAATAAATGTGAGTATGTGTGTGGTGGTGGAATGTGTCCCTGAAGACCATTATAAATAATTATATTGGTTGGGTTTAATTAATTAAATGCAGGTCACATGGAATTATTATATCTCTGGCAGCTGGGCTTAATTTTAAAAGATCGATTTAATTTCTTGTCTCTCCATTATTTGTCTAGCAACTGTCCAGCTATTATTATTATTATTTTGATCATTATGTCCCGGATGTAACCTAATATTGTATTTAGGATGAGTTAACAAATATTTTGATGCACACTTAAATGTATAATGCAAGAACAACAACAAATATTGAAGCTACTTAATTAATGCAAAAAAGTAAAATACAATATATACAGAAATACAAATTCCAGTTCCATTTCTAATAAAACATTACATATTTGTCTTCCATTCTTCTTAGTGTTTATAATTATGTATTTAAATGTGGCCTATATATATATTATTATACACGTCTAATTATCACCCACAAGACGTAATTATTAATGTTGGCAATCAAGCAAACCAATGTTTTTTGAGAGCCAGCAGAACTGTAACATATTATTCTCCCGACAAAGAGAATATATATGTTTGTCACCTTTGATTCTCCAGGTTTAATTAATAAAAACAGTGGATTTGCGGCAAATTTTTACTTAATAATTTGGTTATGTAATTATTGATTAATGTTAAGTTGCAATGGATAACAATATTTTTATTACTTGAACATTTTGAGCTAACTATCACATAGTTCAGTACATTAATCAGTTATTACATATCATTATCTCCGTCTAACTCGCAGACACAACTAATTCAATTCATCCTGCCATATTTTCACTCACGTCGCTCATACAGTCAGCCCCAACCACTATCCTTTTTCCTTCCCGTCTCTCCCTCCCACCAGTGAATACTTCCAATGAAACTTTCAGTGTATGGTCCGATAGTTCTATATGAGTCAGAAGTGTCAACACTCCACCAGCCCCTCCACAACCTGACCCCATCTCTTCCTCTCTCCCTCACTTCCCCCTCCATAACTCGTCAGGTAGAAATGACCCCATGATGAGTGAGCTCGTGTTTCCATCCCATCAGCTCGCGACTGTACAGTCGGCGGCAAAAGTCCTGTCGCCCAACCTGCTTCAACGAAACACACAGAATTAATGGACTCGAGAAATACACACGTTTTCTACACCTAATAATCTCGAGTCTATGAACATGGCGTGCCTCAGTGAAGCAAGTGAGGCGACAGGACTTTTGCCGCCGACTGTACCTATATATATATAGCCTTGACTGATAGTGCTGGACCAGGCAGGGTCCAAGAAGTGTTGAAGAGCAACTGAACTGAGTTCGAAATAATGAGTCTTCTAAACCTCACTCAACGTTGAAAATGGTTTAGAAAATTAACTTGTTGGAACTGTGTTCAGTTGCTCTCCAACACTCCTTGGACCCTGCCTAGCTGGTCCAGCACTATCAGCCATGGCTGTTAAAAACACACACAAAAAACTGATACCTGTTACTTTTTAATGTGAATACAAACACTGTAGTAGATAGAAACTGATTATTATGATTTTCATGTTTTCTTCTTATAATCTGTCAAGACTGACTTGAGTGAAAAAAATGAAAATTCTAAGAATAAAAATCTGTCAAGATTTTATTAATTAAGTGAAAATGTATTGAAATGCATAACAATAATATTTCATCAAAATTCTGAATGAAAGGTTACTATAAATTTAATGTGACAGACAGCTAAAAAAAAAAAAAAAATGAGAGTAGCATTTGAAATCAAGGAATTGATAATTTGTATAAACATGTTAGAATAATTAGTATAGTTGGATTCCCTTTTCGCATCCAAATAATATGCCGTCAATTAACATATTCCTATTTATATTCACGAACGTTGGCAGAGTAGATAAAGAGACATAGGCCTATACTGTGAATGTCAAGGACCTAAACCTTAATAAAGTCAATACGCAATACACAATAAAGATGGAAAGATATTTTTCTGTATACACTACTTTATAAACAAAGAAAATATAATCGCGTATTTTACATATTTGTCGATAATGTGAGTGAAAGAGCGATAGTTAGTGAGGGTAAAAGTAATTCATGAGGAAGGGAGATAATGCCGCCTCCAGAACAACACTACTAATTTGACTGTCTCTCCTTCTCTCAAGTTTGTTTCGTCCCTTTAGGAAGTTTAGGGAAATGAACGGTGTTGTCACTTGCTCTAAATATCAGGAAGTTAGTCTGACATCTGAATCGTACTTCTATCTCTCTCACATTTTCAGTTTTCACAAACATCTGAATCGACACTAAAGATTGCATATTACAATTGTTTGAGGTCCTCTTCTTGTTTCTTTCTGTGTCTTAAGGACCCTGTGATCGTGTATGAAAATTGGAGGCTTCTGATTCCTCCTGACTATGCCACGAAACAAGCTCCTTCCATATAGGTGTATGTTTCGTGGCAATATTTGAAGGACTCGTTTACCTCCAACTTTCTGACTACAACACAGGGTCCCTTAAGATTTACCCGAAATGTTGTCCCGACCAGTTAGAAGTGCAGCAAGTGTAAATTTGAAGTTTTGTTTCCATACATTATAAAATTACTAAGCTTAGAGAGGGCAGTGTTGTCGTCGACTTGTTCTGTGTATATGCTGCCTGCTGAGGTGGGACGCCATTTGAAGAACTGGCAGCTAGTATTTGGTGAAGGAATGTGATGGTGAAAGTGTTTGGCTCGGGACATGTTAATTAAGGGAGAAGTTCAGTGTTGGTAAATCTGGAGCAACTGATTCCTCCAAACTATTCCAAGCAACAGAACACCATTATATTTGTTCATCTGGTCCTGTTTCCTGGCATACTTTTGGAGGAATCAAGGCACTCCAATGTAACAAAAATGAACTCTCCCCTTAAACCTAGGAGTTAAGCCAATGTTTCCATTTTATTATATAAATTTATATTAGGTCATAAAATTTTGTCTCCCTCAGAAAACTCAGCAGTTTGTCTATAATATTCTTATCATCAGATAGAATAATTTTGATGGTGAAAACTATATTTTTAAGTTGGAAAAATCTTTTAATTATAATTCTTAGATTTCAAATTCTTTACAAAATATTAATAGACGATTTATGGCTAATATTGTGTTCCATGATGATGATGATGTGCACACTGGGTCAAGTACAGTCATGGTCTATAGTCCTGCAACACCTTCCAATGAGATGGCTTCGAAAAATGATCCGAAACTGTAGCTGTTGGTGTGTGCAATATTGGTTTATAAGATTCACTCAAATGGCTCGCTTTTATTCACCAGGTTGCAGGACTTTTGACCATGACTTTACATCAGCTATATACTATACTCTGTTCAAAATTTGTGTTCCATTTTCCTCTATCTATCTGTTTCTATTTCTATCTATATCTTTATTTCTATATTTATTTCCATCTATATCTTTCTATCTATCTCTATTTCTATCAATCTCTTATCTGTCTATCTATCTATCTATCTATCTATTTCTATCTATCTAAGCATAAGAGGCCAGCGGAACACAAGTTTTGAACAGATTATAGTTTGCGTATTGCTGTGACCCCTAAAAATTAATATTGCCCGACTTACATCTCATTTATGGCCCATGTTTTACCTACATTATATATATCATCAGGTCTTTCGGAGCAACACAGATTGATCGAGTGGCATAAATAGAAGACGCCTTTAGAAAACTATGACATCCTCAACACAACCAACTATATAATATTATGATGTAATTATCCAGTGCGTATTTACACCCAAATACTCCCGGATGTGTTTTATTTATATATTAAATTCCCAAACATGGTTATTCAATATAATATTCCTCCCGGTTATAGTTAACCAATTATAATAGATAATCAACACCTGAATACAATATATTTTGAACCATTCCAAAATCTGATCATTCAATATACAATTCCCCACGGTTAATATTTTATGTTTTATCTTCGTCCTTTCCTTCCACGGCCAAATATTTTGCCACCTGTGTTAATTTCTCTCCCCCTATCACCCGTGCGTCCCTTGATATAATTTGTTTCCCTGCCTCTACGTCATAGCCTACTCCCTGCATCTATCTATCCTATCATCCCCTCAGCCTACACCTTTGTGAAAACTTTGTCTGTCTTGCTCTCGTCCCTCCTCTCTCGCTCCGTTTTCTGTGTTTCCCACCTCACCGTCGCTCCAACCCTCTGTATCCCGTGGCATTTCTTTTTTCTTGCGTCATTTCCTCGTTGTTTCACTACCTCCCCACGTATTTTAATAGCGTTACATATATATATATATAAGGACCCACGTACACGCCGCCTCCGTACATACAACAACACCCTATTCTATTCTATCCTGCACTTTCATTTTCTCTCGTTGCTATGGCTACCCCCATTGACACCACACAATCCACACCAGATATATCTCTCCCTAACAACTCCACCGCGCCTACACACATGATCACACTCATGTCCTCTTCACACATCCCGTATCATTTATAAATTATATTCCGCCCTTTACCTTCAACATCCACTACTGTTCCTGGCAATGTATGGAAACACTTATTCGAAGGAAAAGACGTTCCGGTTAACATTCTTTCGTTTGTGTGCTTACAAACCAATACCCATAATTGTCCTCATTGTTGCTCTACCTTATAATAATAATAATAATAATAATAATAATAATAATAACAAGTGAGAATTTGTCCAAGCTGATTTGATTAGCCTGATTTAGCTTCTGTGATGTCCTGGTGGTCCTATTACCTTGACAGTGTAGCTGCTGGTCATAGCTTGCCAACTTTACATCTTCCTGGGTTTTGTGTTCAGTAGCCTACACATTCTTGTATGGTACAATATAGCAGAGATCATTCATTGTGTACAGACAGCGGCAAAAGTCGTGTCGCCACAATTGCCAAGTCATAAACTAACTATGAAAATATCACGGTCTAGTTAGTACTAAAATATGAGCTTCACAGGTTCGTAAACTTAAAAAAAAAGAGGTTTACTAATTTACCCCGTGGATAGTGTAATTCTACATTGGTGAAAGTGTTTATTTGGTGATTAACCTTTATGTTATCTTTTAAGAAGTGGCGAGTGAGGAGATACGACTTTTGCCTTCGACTGTACATAAAAATGAAGATTTAACTCAAATTACAACATCCAAAAAATAAAGAATCTTCGTGCATATTTTACAGAAAAAGAAGACATCATTTACAAATGTATTGATAATTTTTACATTGCTATTTTAATAATATCAAAACTTCTTAGAACTTGAGATCAAGTGCAGTATTCAGTCTGCAGACTATATGTTTAACCCTTATGCTGCCGCAGACATCATATGATGATTGTTACAGGTCACTCCCCATTGCCTCCGACATCATATGATGATTGACGTAGGGAAGACAGAATGTGGTATCACGAGGGCTGCTTATACACAAAAACGTGGAGCACAAGTGAGACGCCCTCGAGAATAATCCCTCCATTTCACTGCTTTACACTCCTTAAACGTACTCTTACGGCTGTCCTGGCTCACAGGGTTTCCAAAATTCCATGAGCTCCGAGAAATATTACACTAGAATCGAGACAGTTTTACCCTATATTACTAAAACGTATAATAAGTGAAATCATCATATGATGTCGGTGGCACTGGGGAGTGACCTGTAGCAATCACCATATGATGACTGTAGCATTGTAAGGGTTAATAATTCGGCACACGCCAGTTACCAAGCGTAAACAAAGCAGCAGCGTAAGAGTTAAATTAAGCAGGTCATTCATATGTATATAATATCAATGAAAAGCTATGGACGGAAAATAGAATGTAAATATATTCTATGTCGGTGGAATTTCTAATTCAATGTTGTGGTCGGTATCTACTGAACCAAGACTAATGGAATACTTGTTTGTACTGCTGGACTTTAATCACAGAAATCATCGTTGTCTGGCACCCACAAGGCCACAACCTCGGAGTTTTCCTACTTTTCCCATTTGCTGACTGCCTCTGCTAAAGCGTCCAAGACTTTACACCCGTAGTTTTAAAACATTTGAGGGCCCTTACTGGAGCTCTATGAACCCTCCAAACTACTCCAGGTAACAGATTCCCTATTCGAAACACTGAAGCGTTTTGTGGCCTGGATTATTTGGAGGGTTCATAGAGCTCCAGTAAGGGCCCTCAAATGTTTTAAAACTACGGGCCTTATTAGTCAGAGGTTCAAGTGATCGGCTGTTATTAGAAGAAAAATAGGCATTAACTTCTAAACTACGTAATTCTTTAAATGTCTGCACGATAGAGATGATAATTATTTAGTGAAATGGATTCAGCGAGATTTCTGACGGCTATTAGTTTCTCAGCCTCCTTTCCTGTCTCCTTCCAGTCTCCCCTTGCCTCCTTCCAGCCTTCCTTCCAGCCTCCCCTTGCCTCCTTCCAGCCTTCCTTCCAGCCTCCCCTTGCCTCCTTCCAGCCTTCCTTCCAGCCTCCCCTTGCCTCTTTCCAGCCTTCCTTCCAGCCTTCCTTCCAGCCTCCCCTTGCCTCCTTCCAGCCTTCCTTCCAGCCTCCCCTTGCCTCCTTCCAGCCTTCCTTCCAGCCTCCCCTTGCCTCCTTCCAGCCTACCTTCCAGCCTTCCTTTCAGCCTCCCCTTGCCTCCTTCCAGCCTTCCTTCCAGTCTCCCTTTCTGTTCCTTGATCTCGATTCCTATTTTTCATTAGGTCTATCGTATACTTTGTTTTCCTTACAGGTTAAACTATAGTGTGTTCAAAACTTGTGTTCCGCTGGCCTCTTATGCTTAGATATATAGAAATAGATAGATAGATAGATAGACAGATAAGAGATAGATAGAAATAGAGACAGATAGAGATAGATAGAAATAGATATAGATATAAAGATATAGATAGAAATAAGAGACAGATAGAGATAGATAGAAAGATATAGATAGAAATAGATATAGATATAAAGATATAGATAGAAATAGAGACAGATAGATAGAGGAAAATGGAACACAAGTTTTGAACAGAGTATAGTTAGCTACATCTTCTTTTTCACAGCTATAGTATACATGATTTGGGTATGTTTATGATCCCTGTAATGTAGTCAGAAAATTGGAGGTTAGTGAGTTCTTCAAACATTGCCAAAACAAAACACCATCTACATTGAATGAGCTTAATTCATTTTATTATATGTTAGCTAAAATATGTAGTTTTGTGGATTGTTTCACTGAATAAGAAGACTCGAAGCTTCGCTACTTAATTATAACCAACCCTCATAGATATCCCCTGTTTCCCCATACCCTCTCCCTTCCTTCCTCTCACAAGCTGCACCTCGCTACACCGTTTATTTTTTTTCGCACCAAACAACGGAAATTGAGTTTTATATGTTATATATTGTAGTATATGTTGTATTTGTATTGATGTAGGAAACGTATGCATTTTTAGATAGACAATTTTACTTATATAGTGTCCAATTGGAGACTATAGAGAGGGTTAGTCGAGTCCATTCACTGACTCTGACGACGAGTAAACAAACCCAGTGTTGCCACATTTCGCCACACACACCTGAGACTGGGGTCGCTGTATACGACTGGAGGCAACTGTAAAGTCATGGTCTAATGTACTGCAACCTGGTGAATAAAAGCGAGCTATTTGAGTTAATTTTATGAACCAAAATTGCACACACCAACAGCTATAGTTTCGGATCATTTTTCGAAGCCATCTTATTGGAAGGTGTTGCAATACATTAGACCATCACTTTACATAGAGAGCTTGGTGTTTTATGATGAATATCTATCAATAGGAAAAATATGAACATCATACGGCTAAACCTGTGGATGCTAGACCTAAAACAGACACTTGACCTTTGCTATCTTAATTTTTTTTGTGACCTTGACCTTCGACCGATTTTGCCCAAAAGTTAATCATTTTGTTTTATGATGAATATCTATCGATAGAAAAAAAAAATAACATCATACGGCAAAAAATGTGGACGCTAGACCTAAAACAGACACACTAACAGATAAATAAATAAATAAATAAATAAATATCCAGCACCGAAAACAATACATCGCCCATCCTTCGATGAGGGGCGGTCTAGTTAGTCATCTGCTGGAGCTGGAGATTTGGTTGAAGGAGTCGGTTTGAGTCCTTTTGTAACGCTCTCCTCCCTCCCATCCCCATATATATATCAATGGAGAGAGATTGTTGCCAAAATAGTTCTGTATTTGCAGGATCACCCTCATAGAGAGTAAACTATGATTTGACTGACATTTATGATATTGTTCTCGTGTATGCAAAAAGGATATATTTATCTAAGGAATAATCCTTGTCAGCTCCATAAAGAAAAACAAGAACATGAAGGAAAACCCTTCAAAAGCTCCGGCTCTTAATGATTCAAGTGAAATGAGTGAGTGAGTGAGTTGAACCCCTTTTAAGAACTAGTCGACCCAAGAAGAATGAGTGAGTGAGTGAGTGAGTTGAAGCTCTTTTAAGAAGTTGTCGCCCCAAGAAGAAGAAGAACAAGAACAATAATTACTATAATACCTTGAGCTCTCGGCTGAGGCCGGACCTAAAAATGAAAACTTCACCAGCTTCAGCTACTTCATCTAAAGAAACTTCTGGGTTATTAAACACAAAAGACACTGTGTTTCACATGTGTTTACTGATCTTCAGGATGGTAAATAGCCCCTGGCTAGTACAGTCGGCGGCAAAAGTCCTGTCGCCTCGCTTGCTTCACCGAGGCACGCAATGTTCATAGACTCGAGATTATTAGATGTAGAAAACATGCGTATTTCTCGAGTCCATGAACACTGCCTGTCTCGGTGAAGCAGGTGTGGCGACAGAACTTATGCCGCCGACTGTACAGTGGTAATGTTCCTGCCTCGCATCCGTGAGGTCGGCAGATCGAGCCTTGCCCAGGTCTGAGAGTTTCCAACTGTTTACTGGTGGGTTACTACCAAGGATGATAGTCTATTATCTTTGGTTACTACCATGGTGGTGGTGGAGAGTTTGGTTTGCCTGGCTCACGTTCAGGACAGTATCTCATCACAGATAGATACCAGAACTAAACCCCTGCAACTTTAACTTTAACTTTTAAATGCTTTTATTTTTATTTTCCAAACATAGCTGATGTTTGGTCTCATCATGTGACTAATTGTGATAAATTAACCGTGTGAATCATCATCAACGATACAATAATGATAAAACGTTATTTCAAAATATATTTTTATTGATGATATCAATTGCAGGAACTCTCATTGGTATGCTGCATCAGTCAAACAACATACATGAAACTTAATTTATAAACACAGGAAGTTTGTTTATTAATATATTATTATGGTTATCTTCAATCAGTACATTGTCAATTGGGGATTGTAAATAATATATGGATTGTCTCCGTTCAAAATGTTTTATGCACAACAGATATTATTGTAAATCACAATTTTTGTAACAATTCAAGGTATGTACTCTTTATCTGTGGTGAATATTGCTCTGTTTACCGAAATGCATTGCACATATTCGTATCCTTAGGTGAGCAAGAGTTACTTATAAATAAAGAGTTACTTATAAATAAAGAGTTACTTATAAATAAAGAGTTACTTATAAATTAAAACATGAACAATATATACTGAGGACTTTCAATCTTTTATTATCCTAGATTTATCTATATAAGCCTTTTCTTCACTCAAGATAGCAGCAGTGGTAAAATATTATGATCATTATGTTCAGTAATGAAAATATTTATTTTGCAGCTTATAATTTGTTTATTCAGAATTTCTTTGCGATCAATCAAGCACTATTTTTGAGTTATCTACCGCAATTTATTTTTTATGTATTCCAATATGATTATTCTTAAATATATCAATACATATTATGAAACACCATTACCACATGTATTATACAAACGAAATAATTTTCATACAAAAAAGTTACATGAAAATGTTATATAGCCTGCGCATAGTACAGTCTGCAAGTTGTCTGGCCTCAATAAATACAGAGTACAATACCTGCGTGACTCAGTGTTCTCCTCACCCTGCCTCTGTCACTGCTTCATCCGTCTCTGTCTCATGTTCATCTAATCTCTGTTTCTGTACGTATTCTGAGTATGATCTGGTGCTGCTGGTGTAAAGGGATTGAGTACGTGTTTATTTTTTTTTTTTTTTTTTTTTTTATTTTTTTTTTTTTTTTTGTACACAATCTCTGATATTCCATTACGGTAATGTTGGTGTGACTGTCAATGGAGAGTTAATGATACAGTATTGATGGTGCTGATGTAACTAACACTACAGGAACACACACACACACACACACACACACACACACTAAGTATCATGGTACAAATTATGTCCTCGGTGTTTTGTGTGTAACATATTTTTTCCGTGTGTGAATAGGTAAGCATAATACAAGGTGCACAATAATCTTTCCTTCATGAGCGTTAAGTAGAGGGTACAGTTTGGGCATTTTTGGAGATAATGATTCCTCCAAACTATTCCCAGCAACAGGTCACCATTAGTTTAGTTTATATGGTCTTGTTTCCTGGCATACTTTGGAGGAATCAAGGCACTCCAATGTACCAAAAGTATACTCTCCCCTTAAGTAAGTAATGTCTTACTGTTGACTTGGTGTAAATGTCTGTAATATGAGTATTATATGAATCACATGTTATATGTTGTGTCATTATGTTTTTTTATTGTAAGTTAGCTTAATGAATATTTCGTGGAGTTTCAGTGAAGTAAACACAGACATGTTCAGAAATATACCTAAGAGAGAATATGTCTGTTTACTTATTAAGTAATGATAAAATCCCTGTTTTGCTCTGAGCTTTTTTGTAAGTGAGTAGTAGTAGTAGGCCTATGTGTTTCTTTGCTACCAATGCCAGCAAGTCTTGATTTTAAAGACATGGTGGGATGAGGATATACAATAGATACAGTGGCGCTTTCTTCTCTTTTACTATTTCAAGAGGAAACAGAATTAAAAACAGTACGGAGAAATTGGCCTTTCTCCTGTGGTTTCTGTCCTAAACATGACATGTCGTACATCTCAATGGTATCCTGTGACGTGAGAACAGAGAACCAGTAATCAACCCAAAGTTACCCAATATGAGCTGGCTATTCTGGCATCGTATATATAGATGATACAAATACACGAAAACAAGAATAATCTCACCAAAAAATATTTAAGGGCGTTTGATATTATGCAGGCCAGCTGATATCCTAGTGTCTGCTGCCTGGACACGTCATAAACAATACGAATGCACATGCAGAAAGGAAACAGGAGCAGTAATATATTTTGTGTAGTACAGTTGGACACAGGAATGGGTGGTACAGCCCTGGTGAAAGATACTTGTCCCATTTGAGTAACCAATGTCTATTATCAGGTAGTTGCTTTTTATTACCATCTTCAATACTGACTTCTGCCCCTAGTGTCTCCTATTTGGCACTAAGGAACACACACACACACACACACACACCCCATCCTCAATACTGACTTCTGCCCCTGATGTCTCCTATTTGGCACTAAGGAACACACACACGCACACACACACACACACACACAGCATCCTCAATACTGACTTCTACCCCTGATGTCTCCTATTTGGCACTAAGGAACACACACACACACACACACACACACACACACACACACCATCCTCAATACTGACTTCTGCCCCTGATGTCTCCTATTTGGCACTAAGGAACACACACACACACACACACACACACACACACACACACACACCATCCTATCAAGAGAACCAAAGTCCACCCAGCTGATGTTCCTTGGATTACTCCCCGGATTAAAAGATTAATCCTAAACCGCAACAGGGCCTTCTACACTGACAACAACCAGTACAAGAGCCTAAGGAACAAAGTGATAAGAGAGATACGGGGGGCGAAGAAGTCTTTTTACCCCACAAAGATTCACAAGCTGAAACAAACTAATAACAGCCAGTGGTATTCTAAAATTAAGAATCTTTGTGGTTTAGGTAATGAGTCTTCTTCCATTCCCTGTGTCTCCCATATCCCCAGTGTGGATGCAGCTCAACAGATTAATGACCATTTCTCTACCATCTGTCAGACACTCCCTAAACTTGACCGTACCAGTCTCCCTTCCTTCCTTCCCTCCCCCTCCCCCCCAGCAACTGTTTTCAATTATGAAGTCGCCAGGAAGCTTTCCAGCTTCAAGTCTAACAGAGCAACAACCCCACTAGACTTACCAATGAAAATTTATAAAGAATTCTCTGTAGAACTTGCCACCCCACTCTGTTCGATAATTAATGCCTCATTAAATCAGTATAAATGTCCTGCAGATTGGAAAACATCATATGTCACTCCAATCCCCAAAACATCCTCCCCACAGTCTCTCAATCAACTCAGGCCAGTTGCCATTACACCAATCCCCAGCCTAATCTGCGAGGACTTTGTTTTTACCTGGGCCTACTCTCAACTCAGCCACCTAATAGATTCACAACAATTTGGAAACGTCAAAACCTCCTCCACCACTCACTGTCTTATTAGTTTATTAAATTTTATATACACAAATCTTGAAAGGAGAAAGACTTCCCTGGCACTTGTATTCATTGACTTCAAGAAGGCATTTGACCTTGTTGATCATACTATTATAATCAACAAGGCCATTGTAATGGGGCTACATCCTTCCCTTGTGGCATGGCTGTCAGACTTCCTCAGTGACAGGAGACAAGCAGTGCGCTACCAAGGCTCCATATCCACATTCCAAAACCTTACATCTGGAGTGCCACAAGGCACTAAAATGGGACCTCTGTGCTTCTTGATCCTAATCAATGATGCATTAGTAGACACTCCATTCCACTGGAAATATGTGGATGACTCGACAGTAGGCATCACTGTAGACAACACCTCCCCTGACTATACCCCCCTACAAGACACCCTTGACCGACTTCAGACCTGGACTACACTCAACAACGTGACTATTAACCATGACAAGACTGTGGTTATGCACATTAACACCTCTGTGAGTAACATAACCCCACCTACAGTCACACTTGGGCCTCACCACCTTCAGCTTGTTGACTCCACCAAACTGTTGGGAATCATTGTAGACAACAAGCTGAACTGGAAAAAACATGTAGCCACTACCATCAGGTCAACTACTTACAGGCTGTACATGTTAAGAAGGCTGAGATCCCTGGGGATGCCAGAGAGTGAGCTGAAGAGGATATATGAAATATTTATCCTTCCAAAGCTCACCTATTCTTCTCCCTCCTGGGCCAGCTCATTAAATCTAACCCAACAACGACAGCTGGAGAGAGTACAGAGGAGAGCTTGCAGGATTATTCTTGGTGGCTCTTATGCTGGCTATGAGGATGCTCTTGCCACACTCAACCTGCCAGCCCTCTCCACCCACTACCAGAACATTCTCAAGCAGTTCGCATCCAAACTACTTGTTCATCCCAGACACCGAAACTTGCTGCCACCAGATGCCCCCAGACCAACACGTGAAGCTAGACACTACAACACACTCATCCCAATTAAAGCCAGAACAGACAGATTTAAAAACAGCCCAATACCATCAATAGTCAAAATAATAAATAAAATGTAATGTTCACCCCCCCCCCCTTTTTTTTTTTTTTTTTTTTTGCACACACACACACACACATACACACACAATCACACACACACACAATCACACACACACACAATCACACACACACACACAATCACACACACACACACAATCACACACACACACAATCACACACACACATACAAAAATTGACCAGGATAGTCTCACCAACACCCTAATCCTAAATCCTTCCACTTAGCACCACTCCCTAATCCTTAATCCTCCCACTTAGCACCACCATTAACCCTTCTCTTGCCCTCACCTCCATCAATTTTATTGTACTGTACATACAGTACATACCAATGTATGCATGTAAATGCCTACATTTTATTTTTATCATTCACCATGTAAATACCTTTATCATTACTAACTATATTGTAATATGTATATTTTCAGCTTTCGGGCTGCCATTCCCTTAATAAACCGTTTATTATTATTATTATTATACTGACTTCTGCCCCTAGTGTCTCCTATTTGGCACTAAGGAACACACACACACACACACACACACACACACACACACACACACACACACACACACACACACCATCCTCAACACTGACTTCTGCCCCTGATGTCTCCTATTTGGCACTAAGGAACACACACACACACACACACACACACACACACACACACACACACACACACACACACCATCCTCAATACTGACTTCTGCCCCTAATGTCTCCTATTTGGCACTAAGGAACACACACACACACACACACACACACACACACACCATCCTCAACACTGACTTCTGCCCCTGGTGTCTCCTATTTGGCACTAAGGAACACACACACACACACACACCATCCTCAATACTGACTTCTGCCCCTAATGACTCCTATTTGGCACTAAGGAACACACACACACACACACACACACACACACCATCCTCAACACTGACTTCTGCCCCTGGTGTCTCCTATTTGGCACTAAGGAACACACACACACACACACACCATCCTCAATACTGACTTCTGCCCCTAGTGTCTCCTATTTGGCACTAAGGAACACACACACACACACACACACACACACCATCCTCAATACTGACTTCTGCCCCTAGTGTCTCCTATTTGGCACTAAGGAACTTGATATTGGGAGAAATTGACCATCTTTTCACTTGGGCTGTACCTCCCATTCCTGTGTCCAACTGTACATATTCAGACAGAAAATACTTACTGTTCGTGTGTTTATTCCTGGGGTTATTTTACATAGTATCCTGGGTTGAACTGAGGTTATAAAGGTAACGTGTTTCACGAGTTGATATTAAAACTTTGAGAAATGTAAACTCATTCTGTTCTAAGGTAAAACATTCTATAAGCATGGGTGTTTAATTAAGGGGGAGTGGGAGAAGGGGGACAGGCTTGGGGGGTTTTAGGGGGTTGCAGGGTGTTTAATTAAGGGGGAGTGGGGGAAGGGGGACAGGCTTGGGGGGGTTTTAGGGGGTTGCAGGGTGTTTAAGGGGGAGTCGGGAGAAGGGGGACAGGCTTGGTTTTTTTTTTTAGGGGGTTGCAGATATTTTTGGGGGGAGTCGGGAGTAGAGGGACAGGCTTGAAGGAGGGTGGAGGGTGCGGGAATAGGGGGACAGGCTTTCTACCCCACCCCAAGCCTGTCCCTCTATTCCCGCACCCCCCCAAGCCTGTCCCCTACTCCCACACCCCCTTAATTAAAGCGCTCATTTACAGTTTAGAGAAAAAGTTCAAAATTTGACATCTGCAGACTCATAGTATTATTTGTAAATATTTTCCCATTGTTCTTATTCTGAATTAAACTATTCTATTAATTATCGTCAGGTGGGTAACCAAGTAGTGTATTATTTACATTAATTGGAAATGGTCTCATTTACCAAATATTTGAAACAGTCTGGGACTTATATAAGGGATATGATTTAATGGGGTGTGGGAGTAGGGAACAGGCTTGGGGGGTTTTGGGGGGTGCGGGAGTAAGGAGACAGGCTTTGGGGGGGTTATGGGGGGGTGCGGGAATAAGGGACAGGCTTTCTACCACCCCACCCCACACCAAGCCTGTCCCCCTACTCCCGCACCCCCCAAAACCCTCCAAGCCTGTCCCCCTACTCCCGCACCCCCCAAAACCCTCCAAGCCTGTCCCCTAATTCCCCCTCCCCCTTAATATATTTGTTTCAGTAAGAATAGAGACCCTATAACTGGATATAGTATATAGTATTCTATGTTGGATATAACAAAAAACGGAAAATTAATCCTTAACCATTGATGGCCATTTTCACTGTAGAGACAATAACTTACACCCGTAGTTTTAAAACATTTGAGGGCCCTTACTGGAGCTCTATGAACCCTCCAAACTACTCCAGGCAACAGAGTCCCTATTCGAAACACTGAAGCGTTTTGTGGCCTGGATTATTTGGAGGGTTCATAGAGCTCCAGTAAGGGCCCTCAAATGTTATAAAACTACGGGTGTTAGTATTCAGTCTTCCCACTCCAACATCTATATAGTAAATCACTAATTATTATCCCATTCATTTCAGTTAGTTCCTGCTTAGCTAATTTTATATATGTTATGTATGTACTCAGAGAAAATTTGGACTCATTCTATCTGTGGCACTGTTGAAAAATTCCGTTTACCATCTAAACAGTTCATTTGCAGTTTCTATTATTTTCAAGATTGAAGTGGTTGGTTTGATTGAACAACTCTATTATGTTTTTCAAGAGCTACAGTTACTTCGCCTAGTGTTGTACAGTTGGACACATGAATGGGAGGTACAGCCCAAGTGAAAGATGGTCAATTTCTCCACATATCAAGTTCCTTAATGCCAAATAGGAGACATCAGGGGCAGAAGTCAGTATTGAGGATGGTGTGTGTGTGTGTGTGTGTGTGTGTGTGTGTGTGTGTGTGTGTGTGTGTTCCTTAGTGCCAAATAGGAGACATCAGGGGCAGAAGTCAGTATTGAGGATGGTGTGTGTGTGTATGTGTGTTCCTTAGTGCCAAATAGGAGACACTAGGGGCAGAAGTCAGTATTGAGGATGGTAATAAAAAGCAACTACCTGATAATAGACATTGGTTACTCAAATGGGACAAGTATCTTTCACCAGGGCTGTACCACCCATTCCTGTGTCCAACTGTACCTAAGGCATTTACGTCGTCTGCCATTTCTGTGCCAAACAATGTTTACGTAGGTAACCCATGTCGGCGGGTATGAGTCTGTTCCCGTATTGTATGAGATTCATCAGGAAACGAATATTCCTCCTGTGGATTATCTCTAAAACTCTACTGACTATTTGTCTATAACTGTAACATTTTCTACAAAATGTCCGCACTGGAGATCGAACCATGATGCTCGCTATATATGCCAGTGTAGAATACATACAATAATAACAATTACACATAAATAACACACACACACACACACACTTTGAATAACACTAGGTACACATACATATATCAGCAACGTCGCCATGTTTCCCTGATAATCAGTGTCCTGCGAGGCATGTGTTTTCAGTCCACTACAGGCAGACCCACGGTAAGGGTAGAATAAGTATTAAACGTTAGACATCAATCCACCCCACCAAGGAGGGAGAGAGAGGTAAAACTCCTGTTGTAGGAACTGTGGCAAACCCAGAGTTTCCGATGGCATTAGTTTATATTGAGGTTCTATACACCCACTTTCCATGCACAAATGTGAGCTATTAGGTCTATTAGAAGGAATGTTTTACTTAATGTATGTTACCTTGTAGGTAAGAAAGTTACTCAAAATAATCGTGACATTCTACATGTTACTATGCAAATCTGATATACGTTGTCTAAACATTTTCATTTACTCTGGAATATCAATAAGTCCATGTGCAGTACTTTGAACACCTCATAACACCTCACTCACACCTCACCTTACCTTACCTCAGACCACAAACCTAAGCCCCGCCCCCACCCCCATCACCTCACCTCACCTTAACCTCCCACTATTTCTACCCACTCTCAACCCAGACTAAACCCTCCCCGCTACAACCTCCTATAGTGCCCCAGTTCCCTATATATATACCCCAGAAACACACTACATTGTCACTCTACCCAGACCAGAAGATGGAGAATGATATCTCCGAAACGTCGTCAAACCTAGACCAACTACTACAGAAAATCTCACCCCTACCAGAAGAAAATTGTCAGATAATTGGCGAAAACTAACAATAAACTCTCTAAAGCTGAAATTGCTATTTCATTTGACCTCACTTGTCTCTAAGAAAAAAAAAATATATCTATATATACTAGTACAGTTTTGGCTACAGCCATAAATAAGTTTCAGGCACATGTTTATCGCAACATTAAGCCTATTGCCGACACTGGCAAAGTTGTACAACATCCTTTTTTTTCTCCGGTGGCTTTTTAAAACCCATCTCACGCTCAAACCAATTTTAAAATCTATCTGTATAGAAGATATTCTACTCAGAATCACATACTCTTTCATAATATCTGAAACCATTCGTTGCAGAAACTCATGTTACACCCTATGTAGCCTATCCTATGCATCGTTTGCCATAATTATTGAGAGTCAGGCTACTGAAGTTTATAAATTCTGTGTATAGCATATGTTTCTTCACTTATACATATCTGTAAAGTATCGGGAACTGGGGAACATGCAAGTAGTTGATGTTAATTAATGGTGGTTGTGTCAATGCTGAGAGTAGAACTTCAAACTTAAGCAGGTGGTGACAGATGAAAATCCGAGACAGGTGGAGTGAGCTGTGTTTGATTTTCCTGCCTGGCACCTTGGCATGACGGCTGTTCGCTGGCATTACAATCTCCCTGCTATACCCCATCTATTTTTCTTGTTTTTTTATATAAGGACTTGGACTATAAGTAAAATGTGTTAGGTGTAGTTTACTAGATATTGTTTGCTATTTGTTGTTACATCAGCTTCTAAATAGTTTATATTGGCTACAAAACAAAGATATATTGTGTAGGTTATATTCAAACGTGTATGTGATGATTTTAGCTACGACTTCCGAAGATGTATATTTAGGAATTTTACCAGCTTACCATTTTTTTTATAGTACTACATATCAGCTGATGCTTAAAAATGGTTTATATATTAATGTTCCTAACTTCCATCATTATTAGAGAGAGGAACAGGTTGTTAACATACTCTATGTCAATATAAGGGAAGCGACACCAACAGTTATTATAACAACCAATCAGCTATCAAGGGGACGTGGCTACTAGGCCAAGTTAGCTTACAAAGTGTATTGTTTATTTTATAGTATCAGGGACCAGAGGATATAGTATATTTGTTACTCGCTCGGCTTCCTCACTGGGCTGATGACGATATAGTTTCTCCCTGAAATGATAGTCACTTATTATTTATCAAGATTTTTGTTAGTTGGTTTAAAAACGTAGATGGTATTGTTTCCTAGAATGCATGTGGACATTACTTTGTGGTGTGGGTGCCTCTTTAGACTCGGTCCATTACCTTTCCTCTTGTCAATGATCCCTCCTTTATTTTTTATTTTCTTCGTTTCTCCTGTCCTTCCTCGACTTCCTGACTCGACCCGTATGGTAGATGCTCTTTCTGGTCCATTACAGTAACGTGATTTTTCTGAATGCATCCTTTCATTGGTAAATGTCTTTATCTGACACTGTAGGTACTAACCATCATTGTTTTAAGTTCATTGGGTAAGTTATTGCAACAAAAACTACTTTATTTGATGCTTGGAAATATTAACTGGTGTCAGATAAACCGATTATAGTATTTATTCTATAATCCCAAACTTTGGTTTTGGCATAAGGATTGTAACAACATTGTTATTACTTCATTAACATATCCTATTAAAACATTTTATGCTAAACATATATGTGCACGGTAAATAATGTCCGTGTAAATTCCAGTTGAGCATTGAACATCCTTAAGGGGAGAGTATACTTTTGATAGATTGGAGTGCCTCGATTCCTCCAAAGTATGCCAGGAAACAGACCCAGATGAAGAAAAATAATGGTATCCTGTTGCCTGGAATAGTTTGGAGGAATCATAATTTCCAAAAATGTCAAAACTATACCCTCCCCTTAAACTGTAGTTATTTACCATGTAATTATCACTTATTATGGTAAACCTTACAGATAGAAACAATGGAACGTCACCGAGCATTTAGAAAAACTCGAATGGTCGAGCGTGCAATGTTCGTGTATTTATGGGATGCTGGCTTATCTCTGCGAACCATTGCTGAGAAGACAGGTTCCAGCGCCACCACCGTGGGGAGATGGGTAAAGCGTTGGAAGAAGGAAAATGGTCTGTACTCCAGGATACAAACACAGAACTCTACTCAATCCAACATCACATCACCTGTTGATATAAGATCACCACTAATACCACCTGCTACAATGCCACTTTGGTCACCTCCAACATTGACGTCAACAAGTTGTATATATTGTTTCGACAATTACTGTATGAGAAAACATATTCACAATTTATTAGAGAGAGATTGTCTCTGGCAATTGCATGCACAAGTAAATTTATTCAATTATAGAGCTGTGTTGCCACCAGTTGTACGAGTAAATGAAAAATAAACTTTAGTGCAGAGATAGTTTTTTACTTTATATATGACTGGAAAGTAGTATAATAAAAACAATATATATATATATATATATATATATATATATATATATATATATATATATATATATATATATATATATATATACGTGTAAGTACACAAGACAATTGAAACAAGGGAAGTCTTCCACAATTCAAGGCTGAAGGAGAATGTCTTTTTCCGATCTATCCCAGAGGAGTGAAGAGAACGCCTGGAAGACAACCGTACGTCTACGACAAGTTGAGATGAGTGTATCACCAGCTTCATACAAATCTATAGAGGAGACTAACTCACCTCATTGAAAATAGTGGTTGGACCAAGAATGCCAATCCAACATTCATTGTTAATTTATCTGATCGAAAACTGGACACAGATACCGTAAGTGTTCTAGGATATGAACGGAATTGTGTTTACCAAAATAATATTAGTGGTGTTTAATTAATGTAACGAAAGCATTTTGTAACTTGGAAAAATACATCGACTTAAAACGAGTGATGAAGTTAATCTGTGCAAAGGAATTGTATATTCTTCTATATCAAAACATTCAATTCTAAATTACCCAAAAAAATTTACCACTGCACTTAATTAAGGGTGTGTGGGAATTAGGGGACAGGTTTGGGGTTGGGGGGTGCGGGAGTAGGGGGACAGGTTTGGGGTTGGGGGGTGCGGGAGTAGGGGGACAGGCTAGGGGTGGGTGGGGGGGAGGGGGTAGAAAGTTTGTCCCCCTATTCCCGCAACCCTCCTAACCCCCCCAAGCCTGTCTCCTACTCCCACACCCCCTTAAAACTCACAAGCCCAATAATCCAGAAAGACTAATACCGGTAGTTTTAAAAAAATTGAGGGCCCTTACTGGAGCTCTATGAACCCTCCAAACTACTCCAGGCAACAGATTCCCTATTCCCGCACCCCCCAAGCCTGTCCCCTACTCCCACACCCCCTTACTGGAGCTCTATGAACCCTCCAAACTACTCCAGGCAACAGATTCCCTATTCCCGCACCCCCCAAGCCTGTCCCCTACTCCCACACCCCCTTACTGGAGCTCTATGAACCCTCCAAACTACTCCAGGCAACAGATTCCCTATTCCCGCACCCCCCAAGCCTGTCCCCTACTCCCACACCCCCTTACTGGAGCTCTATGAACCCTCCAAACTACTCCAGGCAACAGATTCCCTATTCCCGCACCCCCCAAGCCTGTCCCCTACTCCCACACCCCCTTACTGGAGCTCTATGAACCCTCCAAACTACTCCAGGCAACAGATTCCCTATTCGAAACACTGAAGCGTTTTGTGGCCTGGATTATTTGGAGGGTTCATAGAGCTCCTGTAAGGGCCCTCAAATGTTTTAAAACTACGGGTGTTATACCGGTAATTAGTTCTGTGGGTTCCGTCACTTATAAATTATTAGTTCTGTGGGTTCCGTCACTTATAAATTAGTTCTGTGGGTTCCGTCACTTATAAATTAGTTCTGTGGGTTCCGTCACTTATAAATTATTAGTTCTGTGGGTTCCGTCACTTATAAATTAGTTCTGTGGGTTCCGTCACTTATAAATTAGTTCTGTGGGTTCCGTCACTTATAAATTAGTTCTGTGGGTTCCGTCACTTATAAATTATTAGTTCTGTGGGTTCCGTCACTTATAAATTAGTTCTGTGGGTTCCGTCACTTATAAATTAGTTCTGTGGGTTCCGTCACTTATAAATTATTAGTTCTGTGGGTTCCGTCACTTATAAATTATTAGTTCTGTGGGTTCCGTCACTTATAAATTATTAGTTCTGTGGGTTCCGTCACTTATAAATTAGTTCTGTGGGTTCCGTCACTTATAAATTATTAGTTCTGTGGGTTCCGTAACTTATAAATTAGTTCTGTGGGTTCCGTCACTTATAAATTAGTTCTGTGGGTTCCGTCACTTATAAATTAGTTCTGTGGGTTCCGTTACTTATAAATTATCAAAGGGGTTAACTTCCTTGCTAAGCCTTTTCTTTACTTGGCACAATTTCTGACTCCAATATAAAAAGAAATGTTGACTTAGTAGAAAAATTTAACAGTTTACAGGTAACTGGTGCATTTTAAGCTTGTGAGTTTGGATGTTAAATTCCTATTTACTAAAGTTCCTGTTGATTATTTTTTGGATTATCTTAATGAAATACTTGATAATATCCGTCTCCCTGTCATCAAGAAGTTAATATTGCAATTGAATAAGCTGTGAATTAAAGACAGTAAATCCACACACGAAATAATCACATATAAGAGAGAGAGAGAGAGAGAGAGAGAGAGAGAGAGAGAGAGAGAGAGAGAGAGAGAGAGAACAGTAAATTGGTATTTCAAGGAGAATATTTTGAGCAAAACTTTGGTATGGCAATGGGCAATCCACTCTCCCTAGTTTTGAGTAATCTGTACAGGGAGTTTTTTTTTTTATAAAAGAAACTGCTTAATAACATTTTACCCAGAAATTTTATATGGTACAGGTACAGTTGGCCACACATGAAGCTGGTATGGTTCGTTACTTGTGAGGTGCTTGGCTATAACGAAAGAAAAGTGTAAAAAAAGATGTTTGTTGACAGGCAGACAGTAAAATATTATTACTATCTGCTTGTCAACAAACTATAACTTTTGCTCACTTTCCTTCCTGTTGTAGGTATCTCACAAGTAGCGAGGCGTACCAGATTCACGTGTGGTCAACTGTACGTAGATGATGTAGTTTGTCTCTGGCTAACTCACTGCCATGACTTAATTAACAACTTAGCCCCTTCCATTAATTTTACCACTGAACTTAAAGCCCCTGTGATCGTGTATAAAATTGGAGACTTGTGATTCCTCCTGACCATGCCACGAAACAAACCCCTTCCCTATAAGTGGTGTTTCGTGGCAATATTTGAAGGACTCATTTTTCTCCAACTTGTAGACTACATCACAGGATCCCTTAAGGAGAAAGGAAAATTTCTATTTTTGGATTGCCTGATTCACAGGAACCAAACCAATGTTTTATCATATATATATTCATTATTACTCTGTTTTCTCTCACATATGCAGCCAAAATCAAATATCCAGCAACACTTTCCTTTCACCGTGCAAATAAATCAGTATATCAAAATATTTTACAACACCTTATGTCAACTCAACCCCTTCAATTATTATTATGATGAGGTGCTCCAAAATCATCCACCTATTGTTCTTTATTACCAAGATGTTTACTAAGATGGAAAGAAAGTGTTGGTGGATATATGATTGTGGCTGTACAACTGGTCACACTTCCTTGAGGTTTACCCAGCGTTGTCAACGTTGGCTGAGATCATTATTAACCCCTAAAGTTCTAAACACTATAAGTCTGTTCAAAATTTGTGTTCCACTAGCCTCTATCTATCTGTCTATCTATCGCTATTTTTATCTATCTATCTATCTATCTATCTATCTATCTATCTATCTATCTATCTATCTATCTATCTATCTATATCTATATATATATATATATATATATATATATATATATATATATATATATATATATATATATATATATATATATATATATATATATATATATATATATATATATATATATATATATATATATATTTCTATCTATCTATCTAACTATCTACATCTATCTATTTCTATCTATCTATTTCTATCTATCTATATATATATCTATTTCTATCTATCTATCTAACTATCTATATCTATCTATCTATCTATCCATCTATCTATCTAAGCATAAGAGGCCAAAAGGAACACAAATTTTGAACAGAGTATAGTAGTAAGGAAGGAAGGCTTTGAGGAGGGTAGGACATGTGGCTATATATAACAAGAGTGGTGAGAAATTATTCTTGTGGAGGCGAAATATGAGTGAAAGCTTTAATAAAAGTACGAAAATACACTCGGTTTAATTAAGTCGGTTATCAGTAATTTACATACTGACATAATGTGTCAATTTTTAACATAATCAAAGGTAAAATTAACTTCTTAATATTATGATGCAACACAAAAATAACTGAGGTAATAATTATTGTATAGTTTATTCGTATACAGTAATATTCAATAGTTATCATCAAGCACTAAACGCTGAAAAATACTTATACAATAACTAAATAAAGATAATGAACCAGAAAGTTCTTTATTAATTGAAGCAAATATGAATACGTTTATATTACACTAGCAGCGATACCTGAAAACTCATCTCTTTAAATTAAGGAATATTTCTTGTAGTCCAAAGCAGCTTTTTTATATACATTCGTCTTACTACGTACAGGTATTTAGTTTTAATTTTACGTAGTTTTGTAGAGTCCGCTGAGATGTATTTAGAGCTGACTATAAAGAATAAACCATTATCATTATCATTACCTGACGTTGTCCGGATGGCCAGCAACCACACCGGATAATGGACTCCTCCCACACTCCTAATAAGTTCACATACAAAGTATTAGAGGAAATGTATTGACAAAACCACATGTAGGATCTAATAAAACAAAATTGAGTCAGGAGAAAATGCTTTAATGTTGTAATTTATATATTAATAACCTTTATGTAATAACAACATAATTATTAATGAAGGTGAATGTTGGTAAGAGTAAGGTGATGGTATTTGAGAGGACCAAAACAGAAGTAATTGACTTGGCTACACCCTATAGAGTGGCTGTACTAACTGGGAAGGAATGTGAGATAACTTTAAGAGAGAGAGAGAGAGAGAGAGAGAGAGAGAGAGAGAGAGAGAGAGAGAGAGAGAGATTAAGGGGTGAGAGCATGGAGAAGGTGAGGGAATTCCATTATCTGGGAACAGTTCTGTGTAAACAAACATGGAAGGAGAAATCAGGGAGAGAGCAATGAGGGGCAGGGAGTTCATAGGATCACTGGGGAGGATAATGAAGGGTTGAAGTGTGAGTATGGAAGTGATAAAGGTACTGAGAAATAGTATAATCCTGCCACACCTGTCGTAATCTTCAGGACCGATAATATGCAACTGTGACAATTTAATTTATATCAGTATTCCAATGAATATATCAACTGACGATGACAAAAAAATCCACTTTCAACTATTATATTTCATAATGAATAATGTAAAAGGAGAAAAACCACCCTGTAGGACGAGGAAGGAAATGAGGAAATGAAACACAAACAAATATTAGGCAGTTATATATAGAATTGAAAGGCAATAGCTGGGGTCTAAATTCGCACCATTATCCTTAATTAAGTACTGGAGTTACTAATTATCCATTAATGTCAAATATCCATATATTTACTCTTATAACTTAACCTGACTAACAAGTTTATGTGAAATGTACAGTCGTGGTCAATAATAATCATCCACATAGGGGTAACTTTAACAATTTGCAGTCTAATGTTTTCACGTTCACATAGGATATTATTGGTTTAAGTAGTGTGTAGCTGCTTATATTAAATCAAAAGATGGTAATTAATCTATTTATTGGAAAGTTTATCAGCTAAGTAACAGAGGGAAGCTGTCAAAATCTTACGTGAGTTACTCCTATATGGATGATTATATTTGACCACGACTGTATAATTATTAGTTTCCACTATTTTTTGCACATCAATTAGAGACTGAGGTCGACTCTAGTCTCGTTAGCTCACATTTGTATGGATACTCGAAGAGGATTATAAGTCAGTTGAATACCACTAAACAGATAACCTTGTACAGATGGACACATGAATTGGTGGTACAGCCTAGGTGAAAGATACTTGTCCCATTTGAGTAACCATTGTGTGTCTATTATCAGGTAGTTGCTTTTTATTACCATCCTACCATCCTCAATACTGACTTCTGCCCCTGATGTCTCCTATTTGGCACTAAGGAACACACACACACACACACACACACACACACACACACACACACACACACACACACACACACCATCCTCAATACTGACTTCTGCCCCTGATATCTCCTATTTGGCACCAAGGAACACACACACACACACACACCATCTTCAATACTGACTTCTGCCCCTGATGTCTCCTATTTGGCACTAAGGAACTTGATATTGGTAGAAATTGACCATCTTTCACTTGGGCTGTACCACGAATTCCTGTGTCCAACTGTACAGTCAGCGGCAAAAGTCGTGTCACCTCACCTGCTTCACCGAGACAGGCAGTGTTCATGGACTCGAGAAATACACACGTTTTCCTACACTTAATTATCTCGAGTCTATGAACATCGCGTGCCTCGGTGAAGCAAGTGAGGCGACAGGACTTTTGCCGCCGACAGTACTGAAGACTGAAGGTTGAAATATTCCCTCTCAGTCAGTCATTTCCCAGGGCAGAGTGTATATGGAGATTTACACTGATATCAACCTTGTAGCAGAAGACAGTAAAGACCAATATGGCGTCAAATACAACGGTGTGAGCATTGGGAAGATGTAGTATGATGGGAAACAAAGAAATTGACACCCGTAGTTTTAAAACATTTGAGGTCCCTTACTGGAGCTCTATGAACCCTCCAAATAATTCAGGCCACAAAACGCTTCAGTGTTTCGAATAGGGAATCTGTTGCCTGGAGTAGTTTGGAGGGTTCAATAAAGTTTAATTTTAAGAAATGCTGAAAATAGTTGCCAGCTTCTTTTGGAGGGTTCAATAAAGTTTAATTTTAAGAAATGCTGAAAATAGTTGCCAGCTTGTTTATTAACATGATCGATGAAACAGACAATTTCCGTTCGAGCTTTACAATCCAGGGTGATAGTGTTGGATCAGGGTCCAAAGAGTGTCTAGTTACTCTCTAACTTAACACTCCTTGGTTCCTGGTCCAGTACTATCAGTCATGGCTGTACAGTCACTCATAATAATTAAGACACCCCTCAGGTAAGACACATTATAGGTGTGATATGGACTCTGGTAACAGTGTATGTGACGTCAGTGTTGGCGCTGCAGGGAGAGATAAAGTTGGTCACCTCCAAACACTTATAATTAACGGTAAATGAGACGAAGCATGAGTTGGAATTGTGTTTGGAACAAAGCAGCCTTTCTCCAAACATCACTCACACCAAGGATAAGAGACACACAGTGCGTCTCTTATCCTTGACTCACACCATCACCTCTGACGTCCGATGCAATGTTACCAGAACAGATTTAACACGAGTTAGAAGGTGTCTTGCTTGGTGGGGTCTTTACTTTTATGAGTGACTGTACATTTGACAAGCTATTTTAGCAGCTACGAATGGAAACTTTCCATTTGAACTCTTCTTTATGGTTATAACCGATAAAAAGATTATTATTTTAAATGTTTACGTAATTTTTACATCAAGTTATGTCAAATGACGTCATGTTACAT
The DNA here is from genome assembly GCA_034508575.1 of Petrolisthes manimaculis. Taxonomy (NCBI): domain Eukaryota; kingdom Metazoa; phylum Arthropoda; class Malacostraca; order Decapoda; family Porcellanidae; genus Petrolisthes; species Petrolisthes manimaculis. The sequence continues at coordinate 230,180 of JAWZYT010001361.1, forward strand.
CATAAAAACATTTAGAATATATAGTTTTGGGAGTACAACAGTTTTTTAGCGGCTTTATATTAGACGTAATGTTTACGTCGAGTTACGTCAAGTTACGTCAGGTTACGTCATACCAAAACCTGCGCCTGGTGATTGTGATTCAGAATATATTGTATATGGGTTTGTGATGTTGGTGTAACTGGTTTCAAGTTATAAGACAAACAAACAAGAGACGGTTTGTGATTTATAGTATAGATGAAGTGTAAAGTCATGGTCTAATGTACTGCAACCTGGTGAATAAAAGCGAGCTATTTGAGTTAATTTTATGAACCAAAATTGCACACACCAACAGCTATAGTTTCGGATCATTTTTCGAAGCCATCTCTTGTTCATTCTCTCCAACTGTATTACATCTTGATCATTCTAATTTTAAGTAATTCACATCATATTGTATATGTTCCTTTGAAAAAAAAAAAAAAAAAAAAAAAAAAAAGAAGCACGTATTTTAATTAACTACTAAACACTGCAAATCTGCCAGTGTCGAAAAATAACTCTTTTTTTATTTTATTTTTAATTTCAAAATTATTTATACAGATTTGAAAAACTTCAATATATACTAAAAATATATGTGTACGAGTCTGCTATATAAAAAGTTTCCTCACAATTTCCTCACAAATATCGTTACAGGGTTACGTAAATAGATGTAATACACGTTTTTGTAACCATAAAACAAAGTACAATGACAGTACAAGGCAAAACAAATATATATAAGAGCAAAAAGGGATGAAATTTGTAAAGTGATGGTCTAATGTATTGCAACACCTTCCAATGAGATGGCTTCGAAAAATGATCCGAAACTATAGCTGTTGGTGTGTGCAATTTTGGTTCATTAAATTAACTCAAATAGCTCGCTTTTATTCACCAGGTTGCAGTACATTAGACCATCACTTTACAACAATGTATTAGCGAGTGAGCCAATTAGTACTCTCTGCTGATGAAGGAAAGAGTGTTGTAGTGATGGTGGTGATGGCGGTGGAGGTGGTGATGGTGGTGGTGGTGGTGGTGGTGGTGATGGTTATACGACACCCTATCACCAACACTCAGTAATATCCCTTCAGTTAAAAGCCCTGTGATCGTGTATGAAAAGTGGACGCTACTGATTCCTCCTAACCATGCTACGAAACAAGGTCCTTCCATATAGGTGGTGTTTCGTGGCAATATTTGAAGGACTCATTTATCTCCAATTTTCTGACTACATCACAGGGTCCCTTAAACTTGTGGAGGTCTCAGTTGTCTCCCCAAATAACCAACTTAACAATTAATGTATAACACTTGTTTCTAGATGACCATTGTTAAGGGGGTGTAGGAATAGGGGACAGGCTTGGGGTTTTTTTGGGGGGTTAGGAGTGTGTGGGAATAAGGGGACAGGCTTTCTACCCACCCCAAGCCTGTCCCCCTATTCCCGCACCCACCAGTCCCCCTACTCCCGCACCCCCCAAGCCTGTCCCCCTATTCCCGCACCCACCAGTCCCCCTCAAGCCTGTCTCCCTACTCCCGCACCCCCCAAGCCTGTCCCCTACTCCCGCACCCCCCAAGCCTGTCCCCTACTCCCACTCCCCCTTAATTAAAGTGTGAAGATATGTAAAGCAACTGTGTAGTGTTAAACTGCTGAAGGTTTAATTAAATAAATGTCCTTCTAAGAATCTAAGTTATGATTGTTCTTTCCTACAGCTATAATGTATAAGTTAAATCTTGTACTAGTGATGTGGTCCTTGACGATGGCTCTAAGGTGTGGATGTGATGGCATTATGTTTTCAAAGCAGACGGAAGATAGAGGCTTGGTGAGGGCAGTACTGCAAATGATACAGCTTCATTTTTCTGGCTGTCATTTAGTGTTAGCTACGACGAACAGCCACTCTCAAAATTTCTACATATTGATTAAGTAAGTATAACTAAAATGCCAGTGTGTGCATAATGAATGTTGCCACAGATATTGATGAATATTGCACTAAAAGACCGGTTCATTTGTATGGCAGGGATAAAACAAAAATTGGCCTTCGTTGTAAAGTGATGGTCTAATGTATTGCAACACCTTACAATGAGATGGCTTCGAAAAATGATCCGAAACTATAGCTGTTGGTGTGTACAATTTTGGTTCATAAAATTAACTCAAATAGCTCGCTTTTATTCACCAGGTTGCAGTACATTAGACCATGACTTTACACACTCGCTCAAAAGTTCCTTATATCCACCAACTAGTTTTGAACCTAAAAAATACAATTATATAGTCATCTTCTAATTGTCACTAAGGAAATATTAACCACTGAAGCAACCAGAAGCAATTACTGGCCAGTACAATTTACGAGAATAGGTGAGAATGGACAATTGTAGTATATGTTAATAATGTGAGAGACAATACAATCAATTAATATAGCTGTAAGGTTGGCAGCGTACATAAATGGTTCAATTTAAGGACCCTGTGATCGTGTATGAAAATTGAAGGCTTCTGATTCCTCCTGACTATGCCACGAAACAAGCTCCTTCCATATAGGTGGTGTTTCGTGGCAATATTTGAAGGACTCATTTATCTCCAATATTCTGACTACATCACAGGGTCCCTTAAAAATCATCATCGTCATTTTGTAGAATCCACTGCTGAATAAAGGGCAATACAGAGTCCAAACAATCACCATGACTTCCAAGACTGGCCAATTAAGTTTTAGCAATGTTCAGCTTACAAATATTTCTTACATCAGATCTGCTGCCTTTACACTTCAGATCTTGAGTCCAGTATGTGCCTCAGCCTCTTACTCTAAATGTCATCTCACATTGTGGGTGCATTTTCTACCCAGCTTCATTTCTGTTCGTTAGCGACTTCAATTATGTTATTGATATTAGCCAGCATTTTATTTATGTTGATCTCTCCCTATCTATCAAAACTATTCCGAACATCAATTGCTCTTTGAGAACGGATTACTTTGTTCTCCATCGATTATTTCAGTTCACAGGTCACACATCCAAACAGTATGGCTGTTTTTATTCTTTCATTATATACTTTCGTATCATACATATTGGTCCTCTCCAGGGGGAACCGCCTTGTCATGTGAGGCTTGTGTGTCTCTGAGACCTGGCGAACTAGACTAGAGGAGTCTCCGGCTCCTGCTCTGCCCCGATTTCTGGAAGAGAGGGCTTCCCATGCTAGTAAGGTCACCAGTGAGAGACCAGACTAAATAGTTCCCATGCAATAGGCTGCCAATACGACCCAAAGTTCTACCCGCCAAGGAATTGAGAAACTTTTATCTGAGGTAGACAAACACAAAGGGACTGGACCAGACAATATACCCTGTAGGATACTGACGACTAACGCTAACGTTCTTGTCACTGTCCTGTAATTGGAATGGACTATAGTGCCACCGCAGTGCATGTCCTAAACCCGAATAAATGGGGACAGTTGTGTCGGGAACGGCATCCGGCGTAAAATTGTGCCACACATTGAATCCACTGTCACAGCTTATAAAAGGGTGCGGCCAAAATAAAAAGATAACTGAATGATTCCACGTTATTCATATTCACGTATTTATGCCAACAAAAAAAATGGCATAGGATACTACTCCTTCTTATTTTCCCCCAGTGAGATGGCTAAAGGCGGTGATGAATCCCTGGTCGTGTTGGATGAAACGTCAGTGCCATTAACCCCTGAGTCTGACACTATCCCAACATATAAACAGAAGAGGAAGCAGTCAGGACTTTGGAGAGAGGCGCAAGCCACTTGTCGTGTGTTGGTCCTTGACATCTATGATGACAATATTTTAGCAGGAATCAGGTAAGTAGGAACGAAAATTATACTGAAGATTTATTAAGGACCCTGTGATGTAGTCTAAAAGTTGGAGAAAAATGAGTCCTTCAAATATAGCCACGAAACACCACCTATAGGGAAGGAGTTTGTTTCGTGCCATGGTCAGGAGGAATCAGAAGTCTAAAATTTCTATACACGATCACAGGGGCCTTAAAACTGCACACACCCCTATGTGCGAACAGTATATTACCTTGTAACTCGTGACATGGTGGTTCTGGTTACAGTCCACCAGATGCCTGGGATGTGAGGGAGGGATGACGATTGTACAATGACAAGTATTCATGAATCACAATTTCGACTTAGAATTAACTACATGTGACTTGAGTAAAGATTGAGTTGACAAAGCGTTGTATACAGACCAGTCTGTCCTCTACAAACTCCATTCTCCACCATAAACTCTTAACCTATAGATAGGCTGATTCAATATTCTACTCTATATACTTAGTTATTCTGAGTTTATTTTTTCCATGCCGCTTTTCGTATAAGTAACACAATTTTGTGAGGCAGCGGTTGTCACCTTAGGGCTTAAGGCTATATATACTGTCCTCACCAACGTACAGACCAAAGTGGCTGTCATTGTTGTTTTCGTCTACCCCATGGATGGCCTATATGTCTCAAAGGCAATACGTTTCATCCATAGGTTTCTTAGCATGAACAAAGGGTCATTTTTGACCCACTGTTTGACCGCCAGTACGATCGTGATACATAATTTCTGACCAGAGTGTGAGGAGCAGAAAGCTTCGAATCGCCTGGTATTGGTCATTTCCCTCCCTACCCAGTACACATATAGAGGCTACATGAGTTCAAATGCAGGGTATACAGTATGTGTGGTGTCTGCCGTTCGTCTCTGGTCAGGGATTATGTATCACGTGTGTACAGGTAAAAATTGCTGTTGTTGTCATCATAAGTCAAAGTACCATCCTAGGTGTAAAATCCACCACATATAGTACATTCCTTTTAATACATGAATAAATACACTTTGTTCACTCTTTTTTAAGGCCCTCCAAGCTAAGAGTACAGAATACGACCCGGCAGCAATACAGATTATTTGTTCTTAGAATTGTACCGATATAATCAGACCATCAAACCTTCTTCCTCTTTTCCCATGAATAAAAGATCTGGACTCCCAGTTTATCTAGTCACAGGCTCCACACCTTGACAGTCAACCCGTAGTTTTAAAACATTTTAGGGCCCTTACTGGAGCTCTATGAACCCTCCAAATAATCCAGGCCACAAAACGCTTCAGTGTTTCGAATAGGGAATCTGTTGCCTGGAGTAGTTTGGAGGGTTCATAGAGCTCCAGTAAGGGGGGGTGGGAGTAGGGGACAGGCTTGGGGGGTGCGGGAATAGGGAATCTGTTGCCTGGAGTAGTTTGGAGGGTTCATAGAGCTCCAGTTTTAAAACTACGGGTGTCAATCTAGCAGAGCTAATTGTTGACGTCATGAGTGATATGACTCGGAGTTCCCACCTTTCTGGTCAAAGATTGTCGTCTGTTTAGTAGAGAAGTGGCTGGTATTGGAAGGTGTGTCGAGTCTGTAATGCCTTGATTTTTCTTTATATAATAATACAATACTATTTTCCCCCTTCCTTGTCAATATATCCTACTCCCCGTTCTGTCTAAAAACTCTAAATAAGACAGGAAAAGGATTGATTTATTGATGCAACGAGGCATCTGGCGGCGCAACAGCTAAAGTCATATACCGCTAAATAGAACAGGAACAATTCTATGTCTCTCCAGTTGACAAATCTAAACCCTCTTAAGGACCCTGTGATGTAGTCAGAAAATAGGAGGTTTGGGGAGTCCTTCAAACATTGCCAGGAAACGCCACCCATATGGAAGGAGTTTGTTTCGTGCTTGGTTAGGAGGAATCAGAAGCCTCCAATTTTTATACACGATCACAGGGTCCTCAAATCCAATGACCACAATACGGTATAAAAGAAAATCACTTCCTAAACATCAATATCCTAATGCATCCTAACTTATTTATCCTAATACATCCTAACATAAATATCCTAAGACGTCCTAACATTAATTTCCTAATAATATTATCCGAATTGTGAATTGCCAGTAATTATTATTAGTATTATTCTCCACATGTGTGTTAAGTTGTTCAAAGGATTGTTTGCTAATCAATATCTTCACCCAGCTGTTATCATCAAAGCCAAAACAAGAAGAAGGACCAAATATATTTTAGTTACTATGTCCTTACACCTTACATGAACACACGATATTCCACAGTTATTTATTTTCCATCATTGGACTAACCAATTCACCCTTCAAAATACCTTCAAAACAATATATATATATATATATATCGAGAGGTAACTTGCTCATACCTGTTATCACCAAAGCCGAAAGAAGAATGAGAAGGAAGTAGAGTAATCAATAATCTACCTCCTCGTCACCTCCTCACCTCTCTGGTCCAACAAAGTAGGTCCCCCTTATTTCTAATTATAGCATTCTTATCAGTTCTACCACGTACCGTACTGGTGTATATTAAGTTACATACCATGATTTACATATATTCCTGTGCTAAATACCTTGCCTTCTTCCTTGGATAAGTATTATATTACGGTAATATATATATACAAGGCATGTATTGTTCCGCCAGCAAGAGAATGTACAATACTTCCTGACTTTAAAACCCTAACTAATCTAATTAATATTCTAAGTTACAGTTATGATGCAGGTAGTATCATAGGAGTGTTAGGTTCGTAATTATACATTATAATTATAAATGCAGGATATTCCCTGTTTTCAATTAATATTTTACATTCACCTCTTAATCACGACGTATTTTCCTGTCCCTATCACTCTACCTAAGTTTCAATTATTCCTTTATTTCACCTATTTCTCTAACTATAATGATTATTCCTATTTATCTATAACCTCTAACTATTAACATTATTTATACTTTTCATCATATTAACATTTTCATAAGAAGTCCGGGCACCACCGAGATTATCATAGTCATTGGTAATCTCCTCCAGCTGGCTAATTAGTACATACCATCTTATACTAAAAGTCTACCCAATTACCTGTAAATATTCTAAATAACAATATATATATAGAAATAGGGATGTTACACACTATAACCTTTGAAAGGTTCACCGTTCCCGTTCACTCTGTAATGAAAAATATATAATTAATTATCTTTGGACAGAACTGTCAAAAAACAACTTATAATGACAACTGTCATCAATTACTACCATTGTTTATAATGTTCAACAAATGTTGGACATTATTATCATTAATAAATATTTGCCATTGGACACAAAATAAGTACCATATAATTATGCAATGACTAACTTGATGAACGAGCCTATCTTGACTCTGTGAGGACTAATGGTGGTGTACATTGTTATGGCAACACTGTCACGTGCTTAAATTCCACACTCGAAATATTATTTTTACGTGAAGTATCGATAATTATCGTTATGATGAAGAACATTCAACAAAACCTCCAGCATGTGTTACTACTATCTTTGACACTAGTGAGGGTTGCTTCTATCTATAAAGGAGGAGTTTGTCATCCTCTACCACACCCTGGCCTGTTTTATCTGTCTCTCTTACTATTTCTCATTCCTTCTGGGTAGCTGGTGAGATCGCCGATTGGATGTCACAACAAGGAATACTACAGAAGGGGGTTTGTTGGCACGGGGATACATGCCCATGATCAGCAGTCCCCTCTTCTGTTGCTTTTGAAGAAACAGATCTCACTATCACCGTGACTCCCATTTGGGGGTCCGAGTATTTGCGTGGCTTTGGTCAACCAGACTCGGGACTGCTCTGTCACACAGTCTGGGGAACATATTTCTCCCCAGCCATCAACACAATTCCCCCCAGTCTACATTGTTGTTATCCTTGCTCTTACAGCCGGGTACTTACTCACTGCTAGGTGAACAGGGACATAGGGGGCTGCGAAAATTGTCCAAACATCCACTGACTTACAAACGTGGGCTAACCATTACACCATCAGCACTCAGGCATGGCTAGTTTTTCTAACAGAATACATTTTCATTTTTACTATTAACAGATTACTAGAGTGGGCTGCCTTATGGACACAGCCTGATACGTGGTTAGTGGGTATAGGTAAGAGTGATCATGTAACTACAGCCTTGTTACTTCACCCAGGACTTCGCAACACACGCTATGCATTCTACGTTACCAAGCAAATCCACAGGAAATATAATACAAAGAAAGGTAACACAATCAGTCAGGTTTTTGTAAAAAAAATAAGGATTCCACTTCTCAATCCCATCTTTTTCTTTATTACAATATATATAATATATTGTTTTTTCGGCAATTACTATACGTTTCAGCGCCGGACAGACGCTGTTTTTCGTAAATATCTCATAAATGAATCTTTGTATAAGTATAATATTTCAGCACAATACCTTTTAAGATCCGGGCCTAATTTAAGGTGGAGAGAGAGAGAGATGGATTTTATTAATTATAAGTAGTGGTATAGCCTAATACTTACTTCGTTAAATTTTCAGCAGTAGACCTATTATTCATTTTCAAACATTTTCCCTGTAAGAACTCTATTGTCGTCGATTATTTCTAATAAGTTGATGTGCTTGCAATGGCTGACAGAGGGTACAGGCGTGGAGGTATGGCGTCGGTGTGGGTACTGTGAGGGAGGACAGGCTGGAGTGGAGAGGCTTGGCACGTGGAATGAAACCACACCAGCCATACCTCAACACCCATCACTCTTCAGAGGTAAAATACGACATGCTACTCCGGTTCTTATTAATTAATGAGTATATATTTTCCTCATTCACCTATTTTATGAAATGTCAAGTTTCTTTGTTTTTTGTTCTAAAGCTTATTCATTGTTTTTTTGTACTATTCCAATGTTAAATACTCCTTTGACTTGTATTAATTACATAACGGTGTGTAACGATGCTGTGGACTGTATGAGTAATTAAGTTTTACTGTATGTGTATTTACAAGTTGTCCTGTAATTACCTACCATACTTTTTCGGGACTGAATTACCAAGAATAATAGTCTATCATAGGTATTGTAAATATAATATTTTATAATAAACTTCTAAGAGGGATAATTATGCAAGAGTCTTTATAAACCCTTACAGTCTTGGTGGCTGAATTTCCTGTCAAAATAAAAACCGTAATAATTGAAGTTTCTATTATCATTTAGTTCCAACCGCCCCCTTCCTGCTTCATCTTAAGGGGGGGGGGGATAGGGGGACAGGCTTGGGAGGGTTTTGGGGGGTGCAGGAGTAGGGGGACAGGCTTGGGGGGGTTATGGGTGGGGGAGAAAGCCTGTCCCTTATTCCCGCACCCCCTCTAACCCCCCCAAGCCTGTCCCCCTACTCCCGCACCCCCCCAAAAAAACCAAGCCTGTCCTCTACTCCCACTCCCCCTCAAAGGAAAACTCTTCCTTGGCCCAGATGTGTTACAAAATGTATCAAATCGACCCTGCAACACGATAAAAAATAGCCACATATCAAGGTACTATTTCTACCTAGCAACCTTGATTATTGTGAGCCTAACATGGGATGCAGATTATAAATACGGCAATTGTTACTGTACAGTCGGTGGCAGAAGTCCTGTCGCCTCACCTGCTTCACTGAGACGCACAGTGTTCATGGACTCGAGAAATATGCATGTTTTCTACACCTAATAATCTCGAGTCTATGAACATGGCGTGCCTCGGTGAAGCAAGTGAGGCGACAGGACTTTTGCCGCTGACTGTACATACCATTTGGTCGTAGGGGTCTCAATATGCTAGGAGCCTTCTGACTGAAATGTTTCGTATATTATTACTCATCCATCTTGCTGGATTTTGGCACGTCCATTGCGAGACATACAAACCTTTGATAAAGTGTAAAATTCATCATTAGTTACTTATAAGATGTTGCCAATATACTATGTTGAATCTTCCACGTACAGATCGTCCTGAGAACTACAACAGACACAAGTTTCGCCTCTTTGAGAAGGAGTTATTTCCCTACATTAGCTCTGAGAGGTTGAGTGACGAGCCTGGAGCCTTAATTCGCCATAGAGACGCTATTGGTACAAGAGTGATTCAAGCCATGTCCAGTAGCCTCAATTTTACGTAAGTTTATAATTCTTTATACTTAGATTGTCAGTTGATTCTCTATTACATAAATTGAATGTTGATATTGTTACGAGAGGAAAGGTCTTTGGGGGAATGAGAATGACAAACTGACTAGCAAGAATGACAAACTGACTAGCAAGAATGACAAACTGACTAGCAAGAATGACAAACTGACTAGCAGGAATGACAAACTGACTAGCAAGAATGACAAACTGACTAGCAAGAATGACAAACTGACTAGCAAGAATGACAAACTGACTAGCAAGAATGACAAACTGACTAGCAAGAATGACAAACTGACAAGCAAGAATGACAAACTGACGAGCAAGAATGACAAACTGACTAGCAAGAATGACAAACTGACGAGCAAGAATGACAAACTGACTAGCAAGAATGACAAACTGACTAGCAAGAATGACAAACTGACTAGCAAGAATGACAAACTGACGAGCAAGAATGACAAACTGACTAGCAAGAATGACAAACTGACTAGCAAGAATAAACACCAAGTTAAATATTAATAAAGCCTTCTTGCAACAAACCAGGTTCTTATTACTATAAGTGTAGAGTCAAACACGAAGTAAAAACATTAACAATTATCATATAACACTAAGAAGTAGGACAAACACAATACAATTAACTAAAATTAAATTAGGTATTCCCGTATTGTAGCTCAAAAAAACAATTACTTCTCAACCCTTGATAAATGCTTAGAAAAAAGTAACTATAATATACATAAACTCAAAATAAGATATGACACAATAATATTAATAATAATAATCACTCAATATTAATAGTCAGCTACACTTCTATTATGATGAGATATCACTTAAGGGCGAGGATACAGTGTTGGTAAATCCGGAAAAAACTATTCCTCCAAACTATCCCAAGCAACAGACCACCATTACTTGTTAACCTCTGGCCCTGTTTCCTGTCATACTTTGGAGGAATCAAGGCACTGCAATGTACCAAAAATATACTCTCCCCTTAATTATACAAACTAATATAAGTTCCGAATTATGACAGAGTTGAAAACATTACTTTAAATACTGGCAGCAATACTTAGTTACTAACTCACTCAAATCAAAGTATCAAACTTATATTAACTTGGATATGTTTACACACTGAAAATAGCAAAGGATATCACAAAAATAATACTTAACTATACAGAATATGTACAGTCGGCGGCAGAAGTCCTGTCGCCTCACCTGCTTCACCGAGACGCACAGTGTTCATGGACTCGAGAAATACGCACGTTTTTCTACACCCAATAATCTCGAGTCTATGAACATCGCGTGCCTCGGTGAAGCAAGTGAGGCGACAGGACTTTTGCCGCCGACTGTACAACAGACACAAAAACATTCATTACCGAGTTCCAACTGCATCTGACTATAGATGCGTCGACCATCACTCTTATAAACGGAACATGAGGCTGCCAATGTCCAAGAGAGGGGGATACAGGAAGGGAGGGTGTGTGTGTGTGCAAAGTTGGCTATAACTGGGTATGGCGCCTCTGGTTGTCGCGCTGATGTTTTCAGCTACGTGGGAAAAACATTAGGCGACGGGCTAATTTACAGAAATATTGCAAAACAATAATAATAATTGTAAATTGGGCTTACATAACAACATTACCTTTTTTGAAATTTTTTGTTACAGGTAATAATTATCAATCTTAATTGTTCTACTTTAGGGTGATAAAATAATCTATAGGTCTATAGTCAACCAGGTATATCTTGAAGATAACTTAATAAGTAAATGATTACAATGAATATCAATATTTACAGCACCATAATAATCCATTGTGGACAAGTCCTTGTAGATGTGATAATTAACACGGTCGCCGGATTTCCCTTAAGGAACAAATTCTATGAAGATCGACTTATAGAACTAAATCTATGTCCCTTGATCCAGCGCAGACTAAAAGGTGACTTACTGTAATTCAAGTGTTTATAATAATTTAAGGCATCGACAATATGAATTGCAACAACTATTTCACAATTGACCGAACAAATTACATGAGAGGAAATGGTTGTAAAATCATTGATAAATCTTTCAACTCAGATTAGACCAAGACAAGAATTTCTTCTTCAACCAAGTAGAAAACTGTGGAACAGTCTTCCTCTCGAAACCATAGATTGTAACACCGTAGATTATTTGAAAATCCTCCCAGATAAACACCGCTGATAGACCATGGCTGACTGTATTTTAAAAGAATTATTTTTGTTTGTGGTGCTCGCCGCTCGGTGGTGAAAGCTAAACTAATGTACAAGATATAAAGATATATGTGTCCCTTGATCCACGGAGGACAATATATAGTTCACCTATATATATATATATATATATATATATATATATATATATATATATATATATATATATATATATATATATATATATATATATATATATATATATATATATATATATATATATATATATATATATATTAGACATAGTATATGAACTTTCTTGCTGTCCTATATGAATGCCATGTTTGTTTTGCCATATTTCATGGTATCGTTTCCTTCCCTGTCAGCTTCGGTTGAGGGAGTGGTGGGTGGGGAGGAACCTTCTCATTGCTATAACTTCCCTTACCCTTGTAGGTTAGCTATAAGAGCAAAATTAAGCAGCCTGGATAGGACCAGTAGGTCTGTTGCTGTTTGAATGTCGTTTGTATTCCTTTGTATTCCACACAGTTGGTCTCTTTGTACATAGGTCTCCTTCACCCCTGTATTAGGTACAATACTCTTGAACAAGGTGGAATTAAGGACTCTGTGCTTGTGTATGAACATTGGAAGCTTCTGATTCCTCCTGACTATGCCACGAAACAAGTTCCTTCCATATAGGTGTGTGTTTCGTGGTAATATTTGAAGGACTCGTTTATCACCAATTTTCTGACTACATCACAGGGTCCCTTAACGGCATTCGTCTTATCAACTCCCTCTCTTACTGATTCACCACGATCTCCCTCATCTTTACCGCAAAGTGGCATTAACTTCTTTTCTCTCTCTATTACACTGGACATTGCTTTTCAGAACTCCCTCCAAAAGTTTGCTTTCTCCTCTGAGGAAATCATGCAACACTCGCTAAGCTACTCAATTTATGGATGTCTGGGCTGTGGGCCATAGTAGGAAGTGCACACAGGATAGCACACATACCAACTTACATGACAGTCTACGTACACATACGTACACTATTTATAAATCAATTTCGATAAATGCTTGCTAACTTATATATTCAGCCTAAATACCAACTTGCATATGGTGTATACATTTACAGCCACTTATATAGCTACTCACATACCGACTTACATAAACCTTGTAATTTACATAATTAAATACCTACTTCCATACCAACCTACTATTTTACAAGTAAACTATAAATTGCATTAATTGCATAGTGATAAGATGTGCCTTACTGAAACAGAAACAAAAAGTGAGTCAGATTATGGTTTGGGAATTCCTCACCGCCTTGATTTATTTGTATAATTATTATATATTATAAAATGTTTTCCAGATATGAAGTACGTGAGCCTATTGATGGTCATTGGGGAGTGGAACTAGAGGGAGGCAACTGGACTGGTATAGTTAAGCATCTACAACGAGAAGAAGCTGACATTTGCCTTGATTTAACTGTAACTCCCCAGCGATACCAAGTGATTCAATACACAGGAGGTTACATCCAACAGTCAGTTGTTATTCTGTCGTCTAAGCCTCGTCCTCTTCCACAATACCTTTCTCTCATCAGGCCGTTCGAATGTTAGTATACATACACAGACAAATTTACAAATTGTGAGCCAATATAATGTAAGTTTAGCAAGAAGGTCCACAATGAACGTGATTTGCTATATAGGAGAGTAGAGGGTAAAGGGTTGCCTAGCAGCCGAAAACGAACACATACTAGGCGACAGTTCATACCACATTTAGGAAAAGGGTTTCTGCTAAGGTTTTTTCACTACTCTCACAGCAATGTGAATTATTATGTTGTGTAAAATCGCAAAATGTACACCACAAAATAGCAGACTAACTACGCTTGTACTGACTTATGTTACCTACAACTCTATACCGAGAGAAGTAACACTCGTCATTGTACATCCTATGTTCTACCTCATTAGAGCTCCTGATCTAACAGACTGTTGGATACAACAGCCCAACTCATTTATTCAATAGTAACCTAAAAGTCACCTTCACAACCAGACCAAATGTAGAAGGTCATCTAATCACCTATATACCTCAGATGCAGCCACAACAATATCCACGATGGTGCTCAATGTGCTTCATCCCCAATATAAACTAGGATAGTGCTAAGATAGTACTAGGATAGTGCTCTTACACCACTCTTCTTCTCTCATGCACTTCTCCATCCTCAAGTCAGAATGCATCGCTGATGGGTTTGGAGTTGCCTGACCCACTCTGGTGAAACCTATTTGGATCCCACATTTCAGACAGAGGCCAATGTCTGTATTACGATATTTCAAGCTAGTGATGCCATGATAGCCAGATGTCCAAACTGTTGCAACTAGCCAGGCAGTGATATTGCCTTGCTCATCTTTCTAGATCTAGGAATTATTAGGATGAACAACTCTCATGCCACTACCACCACCACCACGATCATGTCAGCTGTACTGCCTTCCACCTCACGCCTGTCGGATGCTTCCCAAGCCCCAGCGAGCTCAGCCACTGCAATCTATTCTCCCTACTCCAAGATAGATGGACATAATATTCGCGATATCCATTGCAATACTTATCATCATTTGCATTGTTTTAAAGATCAACAACAACCTGTGTGACTTTGGACTGTTATTTGATTTTGTTTTGACAGTGTTTTTTTTTTTTTTAATTTAAATCAACAAAAGTATCATGACTTGCCTCACAATTAAGGTATAGTCTCGAGCCCATACCTGGAAAAGCAATACAACATATACCGGAAACTAATCAGGTTGCTCCTTTTTAGGTCAGAAGAGAGATGTTCAAAGGAGTTCATCGAACCAGAACGTTGGGTACCAATGATCCACTTGCTACGAATTTACACAAAATGAAACTTGCATCCGGTAGAGCATCAATCCAACCTACTGTGACCAATAGTAGAGGCTCGAACCTGACGTTGAGTACAGTCGGCGGCAGAAGTCGTGTCATTTCACTTGCTTCACTGAGACAGGCAGTGTTCATGGACTCGAGAAACACACACGTTTTCTACACCTAATAATTTCGAGTCTATGAACATCGCGTGCCTCGGTGAAGCAAGTGAAGCGATAGGACTTTTATCGCTGACTGTACATCCATGCCAAACATTAACCTCTGGCTGAAGGCATCGTGGACACCTGGTCAGTATGAAGTTTTCGCACCTCACACAGTGGAAGAAGACAGGGGAGGAAATCAAAGGAATTCTCAATTGGAGGTGAATCAGAAAGTCTCCAGACAACAACAGTATGGCTAATGGGGGAACCATCTTGGAAGAAACAACGGGCAGAGTAGCCTACACACCAGGGTATCCCTCGGCAAGTTTCGGGTCAACATCAATAGAAAAACGTGTGAGGATGTTGTTGGGAAACTTAAGGGGGTATCACACTTGCTTAGCGAACATTAACATTCTGTGAACGAGGAACCGCGGCGGCATTCGCTGGACAAAGATGGAATGGATCCCTAGCCAAGACCATTCCTCGTACACAAAACCAAGTCAATAAATAATGTATTTATATAAATTAATTCTAAGCAAAAAAGGTGGATTAATATCAGAAAATGTTTTTGCAATACAAATATTTTCGAAAAACACACACACGTAAAGTAGAAAATACGATGTCGATGTTTTACTGTGTTTACATCCCGTAGAGACGAGTACACGTGTGGTCTTCATTGAATGCAAACATGGACAATAAAATCAAGCTTATGGTAGTCTTTCCTCTTTTCTTCTTCAAAAATATTAATTACAAGAACCAATGCAGTCACAACCTGGTCATTATCATCCACAAGATTCATGTTGTTGTTTACGTTTTGTGGTGATGGTGGTGGGACTCATCTGCCATGCTGCGTTCAGTGTTCTACATAAATAGAACTAGCCTGCGATAGTGTGATAGTTACTGGCCAACCGTTCTTGTATCTTGTTCCACCAGTCCCACGAAAACCTTGTACGCGGTGCTAGTGTGATACCCCCTTTACGAGGTCTCTCGGTTGAGTTTTAAAGAATGAGTGGCAACAAAAAAAATCATCAACCTTGACTCTATCAATGCTGTCCTGACGCTTCCTAGAGATGTAGACAAACCGGGAGGTGACAGCAGCCATCTTGATTTCAGCCAGTTCACGCTGCAACTGAAAAGCCCTGTTGACATGAGACAACCAATGCAGCTTTGTGTCCATAGATGGGCTCCCAGAGAAGGAGAGCTTGATATAGGCATCTCTGGGTGCAAAAGCAG
The DNA here is from genome assembly GCA_034508575.1 of Petrolisthes manimaculis. Taxonomy (NCBI): domain Eukaryota; kingdom Metazoa; phylum Arthropoda; class Malacostraca; order Decapoda; family Porcellanidae; genus Petrolisthes; species Petrolisthes manimaculis. Next base: position 246,510 of record JAWZYT010001361.1, read on the forward strand.
GAAGGTTGGACGAGGGCAAGGAGTTGCTATACAAGGAAGAAACACCAGGGTGAGGCAGAGAAGGTACATCGTGTGCAGTTGAAGCAACCTTCACAGTCTTGGCAGCCGGAGGAAAACAGTCCACAGTGTCCATCGGAATCCAGCAAGGAGTCGGACGAGGTGTCAACGGATTGCTTAGTAGAGGTTGAGGAGGTGGAAGGCTACAACCCTAGCTGCGGAGTAACTGAGGAGGAGTCTCCTAGATAGGAGACTCCTCCTCCTCCTCCATGGCCAAATCGGCCTGCAGGTAGGAAGCCAAATCTGAATCTGCGCCCTCCATCAGGCCAGGCACAGCCTAGATGCAAAGCGAACAACTGAACACACTCACACTACAAAGAACCACAACAAAACAAACAAACTACAAACAACAAAACCACAAAAAACGTGATAGAACAAACAAACGCCTAGAACACCACAGAAACAACAACACACAAACCAGAATACAGAAACAACACAAACAACAATGCAGGTAGAACGCCAGACCGTCTACACTCCAGTAAGGTTGGAGTGAGACTGACAAAAGGAATATGAGGCAGAGTAGACCTACCTCACTAGGAATGAGTGGCACCATAATGTTTCAGCACGTCAGATGATGCTTATGGATGTATGATAGGATTGATTCATTGATCGATTTTTTATGCAACGAGGCATATGGCGGCACATCAGCAAAGATCATATAATGCCCAACATAAAATTGTCATCTACATAATTAATAAAACATGAACACTCGAATGGGATAGGCAGCATCATTTAAAGACAAACAAACTACAAATTACATTTTTACTAAAAGAACCCGTCGACTTAGCTAAAATACAAAAAAGAATCAAAACTAAAAAATATCAAACTATAAAAAAATACTATAAATATCATGAAATTATAATTTACTGATTCGAAATAAGTGTTTTGTACTCGTATATGCACATGAACACACACAAGCGAAGCGCTGTTGCCACATTAACTATGCCGGGGGAGAGGAGGGTCCAGGCGGAACTTTGACAGGGTGTACAGTCGGCGGCAAAAGTCCTGTCGCATCACTTGCTTCACCGAGGCACGCGATGTTCATAGACACGAGATTATTGGGTGTAGAAAACTTGCTTATTTCTCGAATCTATGAACACTGCCTGTCTCGGTGAAGCAAGTGAGGCGACACGACTTCTGCTGCGATTGTACATGACATTTGACATCACCCCTCTCAATTGTAACACTTGACGAAAGGTATAGACTGCACATAGTGTACGGGCGGCCCATAAAAACCTAAACTGCAACAGTCTGGAGCGGAGTGTCAAGTTCCAGTCTCGTGCATGGAACAATTCGGTGAACTATAATGTCAGAGCCACCATCGTGACTCTGCCCTTCAATTGAAAAGGAATATAATGCAGAGTATGCTGGAATACTATCAGGAATGTAGTCCCCAACGACTAGTCTCGAACGAAATTGGACATGATTTTGAACTACTCTCTCACTGTTTACGATACAGATGAGGACGATCAGCGGGCCAGTGGCCTTTGTTCTCATCTTTTTTAATATAGAAAAAAACGCGCCGTTCCTCCCAAGAAGCACGCCATCCACAGTAATTCCACTGAAGGACTTTGAACAGAGTTACTTTGGTACTGATTTTTGGGAAGCCTCACGGAGGTACAGTACTTACGACAATCACCTCGACTTGAGGGTTTACTTAAACGATAAGTTTTGTCTAATCCTGAGCCACAAGAAGAAGGGCGAACCCGAGGAGTAATACTTGGGGCAGTAATAATTTCAAGTTCCTTATAATACTAGTACGCTAGTAGGTAGCTGGAGGAGGGTGTTTGTCTGATTTGTTAACCAACTTTAGTTATTAATAAATGTAGTAATTATTGTCCTATTAGGATTATTGTAACTGTAATCTAGTGCAGTCTAATGCAATTATTTCTTACAAAATATCATCCATCTATTTTACTCAATACTGCATCTGTTCCTATTATGCACAACCTCCCTATTATGTACATTATTAACATTAGCTGTATTAATAACAATATTATTATTATTATTAAGAGAATCATATTAACATATTTTTTTCTTTTCCTTATCCTACGTGGCATGACAGGGGAAGTGTGGTTGGGTGTGGTGGTGATCGCAGCAGTGTGGGGAACGACGCTATGGTTGTTCCAGAAAGTGTGGCCTCTTGCTCTTGGTGGGAAAGGTTCAGTTTCAATTTAGCCCTTTTCTACAGTTGGGGTATCATGCTTGAAGATCCTCCAACCAGACCACCCAACAACCTGACTGGACAGGTTAAGTAAACCCACCATCCATTGAATGCAAAATAACAGTAAACGAAATAGGTAACTAAGTAACTATACAAAATTACACTATATACAATTCCTTGTGGTTCTTATTGTGTAGCTAACTAATACTGATAAGAATAAATTTCTATTTAAATTATATTCATTTATATCAACACTGTAAATTTACTTTTTCAAATACAGAGAATGAAGTTTTTTTTCACTCTTTGTGTGGTTGTTTACCTGTTTGTCTACAATCAACAATATGTAACATGTTACAAACACTACAGGTTTATTCAACTACAGGCTTATCATTGCCATAGGAATATCTATCTATTTATTACTAGACGCCTCAAGGTGGCCACAAATAAATCGCCTCTACGTACCTCTGTCCCTTGTCAACTATATAGCATTCCTTTTCCCACCCTCATATATCACTCATATATCTCTTAGCTCCATCCCACCACCTCACTCTCAGTCTGCCTCTCCCTCTCCGTCCCTACATCTCCCTCTTGTACACTCGTGATACATAATTTCTGACTAGTAGTACTACGAGCTACACATCCTATTCCGTTCATCCCTTAATTTTATATCATAAAATAAATTAGTGACTGTTTTAATAGTCAAGATAATCGGGAAATTTTAAGCATTCTCAGTTCTATACATACAAATACAGTATGTATTTTCCTTTTCACACTCCAGCACATCCATATCACATCGTTCACGTACTTCTTTATTCGGAAGTCTATCTCTCCACGTTACTACACACGAATTTCTCAGGTAACTCATTTCCATCCCTTTTACTCTTGATTTATGTCACTCCGTCATCGTTCAATACGTCTGTGTCGAGATTACGAACCACGAAGACGTCTCTGTGGCAGTTTAGATGACTTAAGTTTCCTTTTTGGAGAGCGTGTGGCAGCGTGAACCTCTACCACATGTATTGTCATTAGTTGAAGGGTCCCCAGAAAGAGTGTCTGATATAGATTCTAAGACAGAGAAACTATTTTGTAGTGAAACCTTAGCAACAATCTCGCTAAAGCAAGAAGCAGCCACTTCTTGAGAGTTGAGAGGGTGCTGCAACCAATCCTTTTGTCACTTGAAGTTGAGTTATTGTCTGGCACTGCCAATACTGATAAATTGGGTGTTAGACAAGTAGAGGATATCTTGCTCAAGGAGGTACATTTTACATTGGCCAGAACGTAATGGGTGAGCATACCTAAAGCAAAAGCAGTAACGTAATTGTCGCTTTAGCAGAAGAGAAAAGGATATTAGGATGATAAGTAAAACAGAACACAAGAGGGAAAAAGATAAGGAGGACAAACTGTAAAGCTTTAATGGATTGACTCGGGATCGAATGGGGAGTATAAAAATATTTAGTATCACCCACACCTCTTCAGAAAGCACTCTTGTATACGGTGACTTCTCCATAAAAAATATATTTCACAGATACGGATACAATACACATGTTATTTAAGTTTTCTAGAATTTCTATATAGAGTTCTTTCTGATTACCTAGAATGAAACAGGTTAATTAATTATGAGTATTCAGATTATCACAAGGCTACTATCATGTGAGAGATAATACAAACCTTGATATTTGACTCTACGTTTATAAAGTGTTAGTTATCATTAGATATGAAGATATAGAAGTTTGTGCTAGTGGTATCACAATTGCCACAAGTAGGCTACTAAAAAGTTATTCACATTTGCTTCACTTAGTAAATTACATTCTGGTTCCTGATTCTTATGCAGTTTTGGTGTAGATATTTCACAGTGTTAAGTGCATACAATACGAGTAAAGTTTACACTATAATACCTCAGTTGTTTTTGTGTGACATCATGATATTAAAAGTTGATTTAGCTTGTAATCAAGTCAACATATAAATGACTGAAAACCGGGTATTATTATCATAATATTATTAAAAACTCCACTCATCGCTCACTTCCTCAAGAACTCTTTCTCACCTCTTGTTTATAGACATCCACCTACCCACCTCAACTCCCCCCCCCCTCCTCCTTACCTCTCCTTCTACATTGAATGCTTCGAGTAGAGAGCTCGCCACTAGGGTATCAGTTTGACTATTTCGGTCATCGTTGACAACGCTGGGTGGACCTCGCTGGGGTGCCACGAAAACCTACGCGGTGCTAGTGTAATAACCAAGGTAAAAGGAAATGTAAGGTAGTTTCACATCGAAGAGGGGTGAAGCGAAAATGTGTCTCCTCTGCGCATGACGTCACAGATTATCCAGACTGTAGGTTCAGGGTTGATGTGAAGCTCAGTCAACACTACCGAGATATCTCGGCTCAAGTCTCACACTCACGTGAACCACTATAGTGTACTGAGCTCCGTTTGCTTTGATATAATCACTGACATCACAGGATCTGCGTGTGGGGGTAAGGGTGAGGGTACAGTACCTCTCTTTCTTTTTACCTTGGTAATAACCATCCTAAATTAAGCTGCATTGTATTACAGCTGCTAGTAGGGTGGTGGCTGACTGGTTGTCTGGTGATAACGTCATCGTACCGCTCGTCCCTCATCTCACATATTGTGGTTCAGGGCAAGTCTTCAGCGATCAACTCTGTGGAGGAACTTATTGATCGGGATGGGTGGAGTTGGGGAGCCCCAGACATGACAGGTGCATTCAACACATTCTTCAGCACCAACCCCAACCCTGCTATGCAACAATTGTACAAACAAGTGCAGGTACAGTTGTCTCCTGTTGAACACATTACAACCAGATAATGATGCAACAGAAAAAAGATCAGAAACATGGCCATTTTAATTTTTTCCATACTGGCCACTTTAAATAGCATCACTTCCCATCACATAAGAACAACACTAGTAAAGCTATCAGTTGTAAAGTGATGATCTAATGTACTGCAACCTGGTGAATAAAAGCGAGCTATTTGAGTTAATTTTATGAACCAAAATTGCACACACCAACAGCTATAGTTTCGGATAATTTTTCGAAGCCATCTCATTGGAAGGTGTTGCAGTACATTAGACCATGACTTTACATCTCAATTATTATTCACCTGGCATTAAAATACATATATATTTGGAATTCTTATGGCCCAGAATAGGTTTTAATGACAAAAGGAACCGGACACCGAGGTTATGCGAGGTCATTGGTGGTCATTTCTAGCCAAACGATGCTATATTATACATATATCATTATGAAATGCAAATGGATTTAATTGATCACGAATACGGGGAATGATTGAGGTAAGGTCAGATCCAGTTGAGGTCTGGAGTGTCTGCGTAATTCTTTGTTAATAAACTTACGACTATACGCATCTTAAGCAAAACTAAGGGTAGATACGGACTCAGCATGTTGCCAAAAATGTCGTAGGGTATAGAGGAATTCAAATTTTGATTACAATTTTCCCATTATTTTTGCTCGTTTGAAAGAGTGGAAATCGATATTATGAAGATATGAGAGGATATGTTGCAACTAAAGTGGGCTGAGTGAGGATATGTAATAGGTGAAGCGGGTAATGGATGAAGTGGGTTACGGGTGAAGTGGGTGACAGATCAAGTAACTTTCGCGTGAAGTGGATTATGGGTGAAGGGTGAAGTAGCTTACGTGTAAATTGGGTTACGAATGACGTGGATTATGGGTAAAGTGGGTTATAGGTAAGGCTTTTTAATATTCTCCCGTATACCTCGACCCTCCGAAGCTGTGCAATGTGATACAGGTTAGGCGTGATATCACTCACGTATTGATGTTAATATTTATGTTAAGCATTCACTTGAATTACCAATACCATCCATACCACATCAGAAGGAGCTAATCTACAATAATGTGTTAATGTGACGTTATGGATATAACAAATTCATATAAAGGCAATACAAAATATAGAAACAACCATAAATATAACATCTTGGTACGCCTCAAGGGGATGTTCTCAGCCCATTGTTATTTAATATTTTGATGCATCGGCTGTTCACTTCTCTCCCTGATATTCCTGAAACTACAATAATATTATTACATGCTATGCTGATGATATCTGTGTTCATTCTACCTCACCAAGGGATCTCCAGAGGTTTCTTGCAGACATAAAGGCAGCTCTATGCTATGACACTCCCTGTTTTTCAGAACAACACCGTCATATATATATATATATATATATATATATATATATATATATATATATATATATATATATATATATATATATATATATATATATATATATATATATATATATATATATATATATATATATATATATATATATATGACGGTGCTGTTCTGACCAACAGGGAGTGTCATAGCGTAGAGCTTCCCTTAATAAAAAAAATACATTAATTCAATTTTTTTTTACTATTATTGGGCAGGGCAATACCAATCATTACACACAGGACATTAAGGTCTATGTTACAAGCTGAAGTCTCTTAAATTACAACCTAAGCTTATAGCCTCATAAACTCATATGGGCTTACTATGATGTGTTGAAATAATATATATGTAGGCTACTTTACTATATAATATTTTTCGATATAATTATGGTTTGATTAATCGTATAATTACTGATAACATAGATTACTAAAACTATAATAAAATTTTACAATGAGGCTTGACATTAAGATATTAAGATTGATATTAATTCTCTCCTCTTCCTTACACAGGTTAAAAGTATTGAGGAAGGCATGAAACTTGTGATTAGTAGTAAGTTCGCCTTCTTATACAACAATTACTTATACATGCAAACCCTGCTGTCCACCCGCTATACGGACGAGACTGGCTATACACCTATTCATGCAAGCACCACCAAATATCAATTGTTCTCTGGCAACTCTTTCGCCATAAGGTGATATAAATGTATTATGACTTTTTTGTGTACTCTATCTTTGCCTATTTAGTGTTCTTTTCTAGTCAATATCGATTACGAGAAGTCCGGTTTGTGAATTCGTGGTAATATAATAAAAGAGTATGTATGGTAAACAGGGGACACTCGCGACCGGCCCTATATGGGGAGAATGTAACAGTGGGAACAGTGGAGCCGCCCAACGGTAAGCACGGTAAACTACACGTCAAAACCAATGCTACTTGTCTTGTTGTTATCGTTTATGAAGATTGGAACAATACTTTTCAATTTACATTATGCTCAATTGCACATACAAATATCGATGTATTTACCTGTTGCGCTTCCTTAGTAATTTCCAGATTTGTTTTGTTTTGTTTTAACTGACATTTGACAAAGTTACGTCCCTACTGCTGTAATCTTGTGTTACACTATATCCCGAGGAGTCCAAGAATACTTACCCAATGTCTTTAAATGGCGTAAAAGGCTATTAAAAAGTCCCCATGTATACAATTACTTTGTTCTCTAACCCACCGTAATGCTCGGCACACACACACACACATACATACACACACACAAACACACACACACACACACACACATCAAATCCACTGTCATTCATATAGGCCTATTGCAGTCTCATAAGTGACAATACATCAAAAGTTTGCTAGTTTTTCTACCTGATGTGACTAAGAATTTCATTGACATAATATAATGTGCGATGTAAGCGGATGCGGATAAATAGATTTCAAATAAGGACCCTACAGTTGTACACAGAACATTCTAAAAAGTGTCCCTGTACTCTCTCCCCCAAGCCTGTGACAAGTCTGCATGGAGTGAAGTCTGTCCATGTGTAGTTGATTACCGGAATCATCTTTCTGTACAGTCGGCAAAAAAAGTAATGGAACCACCCCTCCATTAATTTTAGAATTGTTATCACAGTAGGGTTGGTACACCTGCTAAGTCAGCCCAAGTGTATCTGTTCAGGGACATTAATACACCCATTATACACCAATATACACCAATAATACACCTATTCATAAGACATATTATAACTGTAGTATTATACAATAAGTATATAATAAGTATACAATAAGTATACAATAGGTATTATCACCAGTGAAACAGGTTTACCAACTCTACATAGCACTGGCAATAGGGGTGGTTCCATTACTTTTTTTGCCGACTGTACACTGTCTCCATTTGAGTCCACATTTCACACACACCTGTATTTGGCACAATCAGTTCTCCTCCTTGCCAGTCACTATAATTTTTCTACGAGAGGAAAACATGCACAGGATTGTGTAGATATAGAATGCTTTGAAGATTTTTCCAGCAATCTTCACAAACATTTGCACGAATATTACGCACAATGTAAAGTCATGGTCTAATGTACTGCAACCTGGTGAATAAAAGCGAGCTATTTGAGTTAATTTTATGAACCAAAATTGCACACACCAACAGCTATAGTTTCGGATCATTTTTCGAAGCCATCTCATTGGAAGGTGTTGCAGTACATTAGACCATCACTTTACCCTGTGATATAAGCTAAAATATTGCTTTCCTCGATTGGTAAGTCTGGTAACTTTTTTTCCAAAGGGAGGATCTTTGTTGCCTGTATTGATAAAGATTTCAATAAGACAGAATTTAAACCTTCCATTCTAAATTTCGCCAAACTTGAACTCCCCATGTTCCTTAGAGTTACCAAGAAAACATCAGTGTCTTCTTGGTAATTAACACCTGCACTTGGAACCATAATGGCATCCACCATGACTTGGCGAAATGCACTCTTAAACTGACCTGCATAAGGATTGTCCCTGTGTCCACCTTTCCTTCATATTACTGAAAATTGTCCAGCAATCCTGACTGAGTCTATTGGTTAGCAAGTAAGACAACTTGTACAGTCGGCGGCAAAAGTCCTGTCGCCTCACTTGCTTCACCGAGCCACGGGATGTTCATAGACTCGAGATTATAAAGTGTAGAAAACGTGTATATTTTTCGAGTCCATGAACACTGCATGTCTCGGTGAAGCAGGTGAGGCGACACGACTTTTGCCGCCGACTGTACTGTGAATGTAGCTCATCCCACAACTGTATCAGATCATTTATGTTCATCTGCCAACCAAGGACATAAGGCGATGTAAAGTCATGGTCTAATGTACTGCAACCTGGTGAATAAAAGCGAGCCATTTGAGTTAATTTTATGAACCAAAATTGCACACACCAACAGCTATAGTTTCGGATCATTTTTCGAAGCCATCTCATTGGAAGGTGTTGCAGTACATTAGACCATGACTGTACGAGGACCCACTGTCTGACATTTGCTGCCCCAGGGCCTGCTGCTTGATGTGGTTTGTCGACACCTGCTGAACCATCAGGTTTTCGAGGAACTTCTGGTGTACATACGTCACCCTAGTTTTGGTGGATATAATTAGGTCATAATGTAATAATTACTTGTCTGAATTCTCGTGTTTCATTCTGATATACTTTCGTGATGTGTGTGTGTGTGTGTAATCATTGGATTTTCATGGGTCCCGCCTACTTTTATATTTTCTTGTCTATCTTTTGATTGTTGCCACGATGCAATGATAAAAAAAAAAAGCCCGAGTCAGACACGTTTCAAAACGACAGCAAACTGAACCCGTGAGTAGAAAATGCTTGAAAACTCACTGTTGCCTAGTAAGGTGGGCAACTTAAACGATAAGGTGGTGTAAAGGGATGGCCTCGAGGCATCTGCTCGAAGTTGTGTCCCAATTCCCTGACACGATGAATCTCAACCAATCTCAATGGTTAGAACAACGATGCATCTTCCAATTCACTCCTCACAACGTTTTGTTTTTCGATCTTTCATATCTCGCCTAGTAGCAAATCTTCGTACCAGGTGATCGGAACGCATATTCCTGAAGTCGATACTATAGTCTGTTCAAAACTTGTGTTCCGCTGGCCTCTTATGCTTAGATAGATAGATAGATAGACAGATAAGAGATAGATAGAAATAGAGACAGATAGAGGTAGATAGAAAGATATAAATAGAAATAGATATAGATATAAAGATATAGATAGAAATATATATAGATATAAAGATATAGATAGAAATAGAGACAGATAGATAGAGGAAAATGGAACACAAGTTTTGAACAGAGTATAGTATAAACAGGCACCTTCCCTTGACAGTCATGCTCCACCTCCTATCTATCATATTACCAAGTGTAGAAATAACCTTTGAAAAATGCACTTTTACCAGTTTGTACAAAACGTACTTTATAAATAATTGTTGGGATTACATGAAATAACATTAATACATAAAGCTTCTCCCTTTCTTATGGTATTGTATAAAACGTAATTATACGATCCACTCTTTGCACCGTATTGTGATTTTATAACCAAAAATCGACTAGTTTTATCATATGAACATAAAGAGGATGTCAAAGAGTTTCAACATTATATTATTTACAGACCAGGGGCAATCTTCTTGAGGCACTTTGATTTGACCCGCATAAGGTTGCTGGAGACGGGCCTAATGTCCTTTTGGATAGACGACGTTCTCAACACTCGTAAGACTCGGGTCAGACAGGAACAGCGCAGGGAAGACGAAGCCGATGTATTGACAAACTTTGTGAGTGAAAACTAAAATTACATAAAATTATGTTGCCATAAACATAGATAAGAATGACAACAACAACAACAAAATATATATATATTATATATATATATATATATATATATATATATATATATATATATATATATATATATATATATATATATATATATATATATATATATATATATATATATATATATATATATATATATATATAAGTGTAAAAACGCTGATTGAACATAGATCATTATTATCTAATATAAAATACCTACTCTTCATGGAATCGAACCTTGGGTCAGCTAATGCAACTTCAATTGCATACATAGGGTTCGATTCTTAGGTGGGATAATTTGCTCATATATTTATTATTTGCAAGGCACTGTGTTTGATTATTTGCTAAGAGTTCAATTTATCATGCCCATCAGTTCACATTCTACAACTTTCTTTGTCAGATCCAAGATAAAAGACAAGTGGTGCTGAGTGTGGAACAACTCTTAGGAACCTTCCTTATGCTGGGTCTGGGTAGTATTCTAGCATGTGTCTCTTTGATCACTGAAATATTTACCGTCTACAACTGATGTACTCCCTTTCCTCATCGTATACACTCTTAGGAACCTTCCTTATGCTGGGTCTGGGTAGTATTCTAGCATGTGTTTCCTTGATCACTGAAATATTTACCGTCTACAACTGATGTACTCCCTTTCCTCATCGTATACACTCTTCTAACAAGCTTAGGAGATAGTCATGTGTTTCTTTAGATGTAAACCTGTAACTATACTGTTCAAAGTTCAATAGTCTACATTCCCCTTGTATGTTGGCTAAGATGTCTTTCATTACTCATCTCTTCATTATTTCACATTTCTCTTCGAATCTTATAGCTATTGACTGTATCCTGTTCAAATATGTAGGCAATAAGCATGTCAAATGAAAAACTATTTTTGAAGTACGGTACTGTGGCGGCTAGAATCAGCCACCCGCCACAAGCATCAGCCCTCTCGCCTGATGGGTTCTAATAGTGTAGCAGGCAGGAAACCTTAAATTCATGTATTCCAGGTTCACTCTAAAACTTTGTATACAATGTGTAACCTGTATGAATAAACAGATTAAAACCCACAATCTCTTAGTCTCCTTTCAAACCTCACCAGGAGACTAATGTAGCAGCCCGCTACGGTACCCTTATGATTTTAATGACCAGCGTGTTCTCTTTCACAAAATAGGATTGGTGGAAATTGTTAATTAAACTGTGGAGTATACTATGAATTAGGTTGGTGTAGTTTTATCAGTGTAAAAGAATTGGAATAAAATTATACACTAACACTCTGTTTTTACTATGATATATAATTGCACAAGTTTGAATATAATATTTTCTTGAGCATATAAATTAGTATGCTGAATGTTTTCGGCAAATAGTTCATTGAAAAAGTGTATTTCCCTAGTTCTGATTATATTGATCAACTTTAAAAAAAAAAGGTGCTTATTTAAATCTTGTAAATATTAGCATGCATCATAATTTGTTTTAAATAACAATGGAACAGGAACGATAAGGCCTGAGGAAGCGGTGAAACATGCCAAAATGTCCGCACGATCATTACCAGTTATAGTCATATGGCTTGGAACTTAGAAGAAAGATTTTTTTTTTTATTGTCAACTATCCGAAAAAAAAAAAAATCTTGAATCTTAAACATCAGTTGGTGTTCAGCTGGGAAGGACTGGGACAGGCTGCTACAATGAGCAATAAGCGTAAATATGACAAAGACATGTGACAGAGATCTCAATAGAACACTGAGGAAAAGAAAAGTAGAAGAGAGAGCAGCTCCACATACAGTACAGTACATGTTAATAGAACTATTGGATAGGACTGTTAGAGTAGGCCTAGCTAAGATAACAACATCCATGGAAGAACCAATAATTACTAAAGAAGAAATTATAAAAACATGAAAAGGTTTGAAAATAAAAAGGCACCTGGTCCAGATGGGGTGAAACCAGAATGCTACAAGGCATTGATAAATAGTGAAAAAGGCATAGAAAAGCTTGCATACTGCTTTAATAAAATAATTAGACAAGGAAAAGTCCCACAAACCTGGAAAACTTCAAAAACAGTAATGTTACCAAAAAAAAGTTATACCAGCAGCCCAGGATTTAAGACCTATAGCACTCACATATATTGATTACAAAATAGTTATGTCAATAATGAAGAGGAAAATAAAACAAGAACATGAAGGAAAACCCTTCAAAAGCTCCGGCTCTTAATGATTCAAGTGAAATGAGTGAGTGAGTGAGTGAGTGAGTTGAACCCCTTTTAAGAAATAATTCTTGCCTATAACTAGAATAGATAAGGAGATCTGTACGTGTATTGTCTCTAATCTCAACGGAAACAATATATGGTATGGATATGTGACATTACCTTCAAAATCATACCTATTTAATTACTTCTTTCAACTTGATTACACCATTCATACAAAAGTTGGTATCTGTCATTGCTATGTTTACTTCCTTCTTCCAAACAAAACCCAAGACATATTAGAAAGCATGACTGATATCCATAAAATGCTTGTAATTCCATCAGTGAATAATGTGTATGAATGTATGGGGCAATATTATCAACAAGGATTATAATAATAATTTTTATGTAGGTGTACAGAGAGAGAGAGTGAATGTATGTGTGTGTGTATGGGTGTGTAGAGAGAAGAGAGTAAAGGAAAATCTTATTATTATCCCATGGGAACAGAGTCACATGGCATTAATTCCTATAAGTAATAAGTAATTCCTATAATTCCTTATAGTAATGATTTGAAAACAGAGCAGGAGACCAACACTGATGGACAGGCAAAAGTCAATTAATAGGCAATGACAGCATACATAGCCCCTTCTTGACCGTGAGTTTGTCCTTTTGTTGACGTTACAGATTCACTCATCCCCAGGTGGGAGGTGAGGAACGCAAGTGGCCTGATCTGGTATATCTGTTGGCCTTGATCTGCGCTAGAAGACGTGGCGAGGTAACGATGAGATGCTGTCTCGAGTGGGTATGGTGTGTGTAAAGTCATGGTCTAATGTACTGCAACCTGGTGAATAAAAGCGAGCTATTTGAGTTAATTTTATGAACCAAAATTACACACACCAACAGCTATAGTTTCGGATCATTTTTCGAAGCCATCTCATTGGAAGGTGTTGCAGTACATTAGACCATCACTTTACAAGAGGTGAGGCGAGAGTGATGGAGATTATGGAGTATATGGTGTGTGGGTGAGACTGGGTGGAGATGAAGGCGTGAGGTGAAGTGTGGTGTTACACGAGTGTCCTTTAAGGGGAGGGTATACTTTTGGTACATTGGAGTGCCTTGATTCCTCCAAAGTAAGCCAGGAAACAGCCCCATATGAAGAAAAATAATGGTATCCTGTTGCCTGGAATAGTTTGGAGGAATCATAATCTCCAAAAATGTCAAAACTATACCCTCCCCTTAACAACCCACCATGGACTTCGAAACGGGGAACATTCGAAGCTTTGCAACAATGAGGAACAAATGGGTTTGATACAGAAGGAATATTAGCTGGGGAGAGGCAGAAATCGGGAAGGTAGAGCAGTAGTTGGCCAGACAGTGTATAGGTGGCAGTCGAGAGTGTTTACCTTCCTATATATTATGGAGATTTCACGTGAGTAGTGTGTTATCTGGTGATCAGGGGCCATGTTAATTAATATTGAGGGGTTATTAGGATGGCACAGCCCATATTACAGTAAAGTCATGGTCTGATGTACTGCAACCTGGTGAATAAAAGCGAGCTATTTGAGTTAATTTTATGAACCAAAATTGCACACACCAACAGCTATAGTTTCGGATCATTTTTCGAAGCCATCTCATTGGAAGGTGTTGCAGTACATTAGACCATGACTTTACCTGGCGACCTCATTTATTGTATAACTGTGTGTAACTATGTTGGCTTGTATTTATGTTGTATATCGTGGATGGAAATAGAATCGGTGTGTTATGGTTGTGGAAGGAGAGGTATAAATAATGTTAGGGATCATAATAACATACTTGGTTACCGGTGATTGTTGTTAATTGTGGGTAAGGGATAAATGGGTTAGGGACAGTAGTCATTTGATTCTGTGTTATTTTTCTTGCGTAATGAGTTATGAACTTTATTGTAACGTATTCTTTGTTTCATATAACCAGTGTTAAATTAAATGGGTGGAAAATCACACTATCGTGATCATGAATGTAAGTAAAACCATTTTATTCCAAACGTTTCGGCGACCTCTGTCACCACTTATAACCTGTATTTCCACTGAAGAGTCCTATAGTAGGTGTACTAATATAATAGTAGGTGTACTGGACACAGTTCATCTAGGACTTGACTACAACCACCTCACCAAGGAACAACAACAAGATCCTCAAACTACACCATTAAGGACACCAATTACAGCCTTACAAATTATCGTACATGTACGAAAAAAACGGTCTTGGTACAATGTACTATAGCATTTTCCATTATCGTACGGTTTGTACGATAATTCTAGGGTGTATATACATATAAACAAAAGTTTGTGGTAGTTGATCTGCTCCATCAGAATTCAGGGAAAGAACCTCTTGCTTATATCCACTTGCATCAGACAGAGCTTCCTCTGACTGTACCCCCGAGTGATCAATCACTACTTCAAAAGCTGAATAATCAGTGGAAAATGTTTCCCATTTTGCAGCATAAATCTAAACATCTGTTTAATGAGTCACCTGATAAGTTCTGGGGAGAAGTGTCCCAAAAAGAGTAGCTTTTCAGACTTAGCCACTATTGCTTTAGCTGCATGAATCGAGACTTCTACGGCATCGATCCTCTTGGGATGAGGGAAGAAAATCGGCAGGTACAGCAGCGATGTGGCCAACTGATACTACATGGGCGTCCACTAATTTGTCAGCTTCAAGTTGAAGGTCATCCTCACTGATTTCTTCTGCGTTGGGAAGAGCTGCTGCACGACTGGGTTCTGGTAGGCGAAGAAGCCATAGTCCTCGAAATAGGTCGACTTGACATGGAGGAAATCTTACTGATGCCTTCATTTCCATTAAGGCATCAGGTTTCAGATCGCTAAAGGCTTGTATTGACAGTTAGAGGAGTTGTGTAGTTTGTAGTGCTGGTGAAGGTGTAAACCACTGCAGGAGATAGACCTTCAGATCTTGATATTGTACTGCTGCATCACCCTTTGTCTCCAGCCACTCTGCTATACGAGAGAAGAGATCGTCTGGAAGGGCTGCTAAGACGTGGTCACCTTTTATGGACGAGTGGTGTATTTTCTTAAGGACCCAGTGTTCGTGTATGAAAATTGGAGGCTTCTGATTCCTCTTGACTATGCCATGAAACAAGCTCCTTCCATATAATTGGTGTTTCGTGGCAATATTTGAAGAACTCACTAACCTCCAATTTTCTGACTACATCACAGGGTCCTTAAGCCGGAATTATACTTCAACACGTTTGAACCAAGTTGGTGCCTCGATTGAGGAGAATGTGGATAGCTTGATTTGGGCGGCAGCAACTGGGTGCTTGTCTGATTCGGTGGCGAAGTCATTTTGTAGAGGATTTTTGGTTCAGCTACTAGACCATAAGCCCATACTACGCACGGAAGTGAAGTATGCCCTTAAGGTAAAAGAATGGTATGATATTTTTTCCTTCCCAGCAGTGGCAGCGTGGAATGTAAACAAACCGAGTGGGTTGCCAGGCGTACGATAATAAGTGAAGTATGTGTAGTTAAGTAATTAGTGGGGTATTTTTTGTGACGAAAATGTCCTCTGTCCCCCCTCGTGTACGTCCACTTTCCGTGTGTGAATTCCTAGCGCTGTAGGTGGTCACATGACAATTTGTATAGCATGACAGACAAACAGAGTCTCTTCATTTAGATATATAGAAGTTATCTCTCTTAGTTGTGTCTATAATTCCTTAATTCGTATCAGTCTATAATATTACTCCTTTACTTCTAGGTTAAGAAAGGTTTAAAGGAAGACTAGTGGTGAGGTTTTAATCTGGTTTATTCAGCGAGACATGCGGATATAATTATATAGGTATGACACTATCACAGAGTAACAATAAATATCAATCAGAGAGCAGGGAGGCGTGGTGTGATGGGTCTCTTGATTCTGTAGCGTGGCAAGGTGGTAAAGTGATGGTCTAATGTACTGCAACACCTTCCAATGAGATGGCTTCAAAAAATTATCCGAATCTATAGCTGTTGGTGTGCAATTTTGGTTCGTAAAATTAATTCAAATAGCTCGCTTTTATTCACCAGGTTGCAGTACATTAGACCATGACTTTACGTGACCAATTAGCAATGAGGGCTGATGCTTGTAGCGGAGAGAAGATTCTAGCTGCCACAATGACCTTCTTGAAGCGAGTAAGCCCCGTAGTTCAAAAAAAAATAATTGAGGGCCCTTACTGGAGCTCTATGAACCTTCCAAACTACTCCAGGCAACAGATTCCCTATTCGAAACACTGAAGCGTTCTGTGGCCTGGATTATTTGGAGGGTTCATAGAGCTCCAGTAAGGGCCCTCAAATTTTTTAAAACTACGGGCCTAAGTCTCCCAGCGCCACCTACGGCACCAGGAGTAGGAGTAGTGGGTGACTCTCCTCACTGAAGAATACGTCGTGTGACCCTTCATCGTTACTGATATTCAGGAACCTATACTGGGTCTGGATTTCTTGGCGGCACATGACCTACTCATCGATGCCAAGTAAAATAGCCACGAGAGCCACTATTCCCACCTGACACTGCCGCCACGCTACACCTCCCATACCACACATTTACATACCAACACATACCAACACATTTTACATACCAACACATTTTACACGAGATAAAGATATTCAAGCCATGAGCATCGGGACCGCCAGCCAACCAACAACTCTCTCCTCCTGTTCCACCACTGCTACTCTTTGCCTTGCTGCACCACGCCAAGCTACCTTAACATACACGCTACTTTACGGTAACTCTCGAACACCACCACCAAGAAGGCCTGATATAATACAAGCAACACGACTACATTCTACAAGCAACATAAGCAGTCAGGCAAGCGGGAAATCTTCACCTTGTGCTTGGGTCCATACATTGTACTCTACCTTCTGTTACTCTGAGAATAAATCCGTGCCTAATATTGGAGTCTACTATTACAACGTTACAGTGTTATTTAAAAAGTTATTATATTATAGTTACCCATATATAAAATTGCTTTCTATTCATTTTCTATAACAAAGCAACCAGAGAAAATAAAAATAGTTAACTATAATAAGCACTAACTATTGTTGTACTGTTATCTGTTTGTTGTTATGTTTATTATTATTGCTATCTGTCCCTCCATTCTTTCTATATCCTTTGTTCTTGCTATCCCACCTCTCTTTCATCTCTCACTCTGTCTCTGTCTCTGTCTCTGTCTGTCTGTCTGTCTGTCTGTCTGTCTGTCTCTCTCTCTCTCTCTCTCTCTCTCTCTCTCTCTCTCTCTCTCTCTCTCTCTCTCTCTCTCTCTCTCTCTCTCTCTCTCTCTCTCTCTCTCTCTCTCTCTCTCTCTCTCCATGATAAGTAAGGGTAGACAAGGAGGATATAAAGGTACACCCAACACTAACATTTCATCTCCTAACACCTTTCCTTCTCCTCAGTTCCTCATTCGTGACTCTGTACATTCGAGTAACAACACATATGCTTCTCAGACATCTCATCTCAACTACATTCAACCTTCTCCTCTTACTTTCTCCCATATTCCATGTTTTCGCTCCATACAATTTCCTCTTTAGGTCCATTCTAAGTGACTTATTAACAGCCAAACATACTATTCATTCCTCCTAGCATTTTTCCAACCTCTCTATTTTGCTATCCACCCTCACCTTTGACCACTAATACTAAAATCACTCCACCTCCTCCAATGTTTCACCAACTAGCACTATATTCATCCTACTACCCTCTGTTCCCCTCCTACATCTCATTACTTTGCACTAACATACTCAGTACCTTTTTTAACTCTGCCACAGTAAACAGTAATTGATTTTAGGCCCAACTCTCTACCTCTGCTGTCCACCAACCACCTCAGTCCTCGCTCCATCACCCTAGCCTTTACTTCTCTTACCACACCGTCCATATAAATATTAAACAACTATGGTGACATCACACAGTCTTGACAGAGTCCCACTTTAACTGGGAACTTTTCACTCACGTTACTTTCCACTGTAACACACGCTCTACTGTTCACATAGAAACTGCTCACCTCGCTCATTAATTTCCCCCTAAACCCATACAACTAAAAACCTTCCTCAATCCCATTCTATTAATTCTGTCATATGCTTTCTCGAGATCCTTAAATTGACCCCATACTACTTTTTTACTTTTCTCTAATTACTTTTCACACACCTGCCTTACTGCAAATATCTGGTCCACACAACCTCATCCTCTCCTAAAGCCACCTTGTTCTTCACCAATCACCGCCTCCGTACCCTCTCTGACTCTCTGTATCAGTACCTTCCCATACACCTTTCTTACTACACTTAAAAGGCTTATTATAACCCTGAAACTCTTACATTGTTCTCTATCTCCTCTTCCCTTATATACAGGTACAGTTGGCTCCACTCCCGCGTTGACCACTGCGCGTTGCCAATGTTGAGCCACCACGAAGCGAAGCACTCCTGACCTCCAACTCCCCAACTCAGTCGTCCCTCCCTCCATCCCACTCGGTCAGGAGTGCTTCGCTTCGTTCGGGATTCGAATATCTGGGTGGCTCAACATTGGCAACGCGCAGTGGTCAACGCGGGAGTGGAGCCAACTGTACTTCACAAGCACTCACCCAATCTACTGAGACCTTACCACTGTCAAAACATACCATCAACAACCTTATCAACCACTCCATCATTCTTGTTTCACCATATTTCAGACATTTTACAGAGCTTCTATCCAAACCTGAAGCTTTCCCTGTTTTCATCTCTCTCATTGCATGCCTCCTCCACCTCCATCTTTCTTATCAGCTCCTCATTTCATTCCTTCAACCTGTTTACTCCATTTCCCCTTCCAAACACAACAATCTTAGCTTCTCTATCCTCATCAACATTTAGGAATCCCTCAAAATACTAGGCCCATCTCCTCTCAACTGCCTTCTTCTCAACAAAGCAAGGTAAAGTGATGGTCTAATGTTCTGCAACCTGGTGAATAAAAGCGAGCTATTTGAGTTAATTTTATGAACCAAAATTGCACACACAAACAGCTACAGTTTCGGATCATTTTTCGAAGCCATCTCATTGGAAGGTGTTGCAGTACATTAGAGTGATTAGACCATGACTTTACTTACATTCACACTAATACATACATACATACATACATGCATACATTTATACATACATCACGAGTGTACTGGCAGAGGGAGACTTACACACTCATATACACATACACACTCACACACGCATTCACATACATACATACATACATACACACACACACACACACACACACAAACACGCGCGCGAAAGGAAAAGATGGTTAAATTTATTCTTCACTTCCTTCCTGTTGTATATCCTGAATCCGTGTTATGTGTATGTTTGTGTGTGTGTTTGTGTGTGTTTGTGTGTGTATGTGTGTGTATGTGTGTGTTTGTGTGTGTATGTGTGTGTATGTGTGTGTATGTGTATGTGTATGTGTGTGTATGTGTGTGTTTGTGTGTGTATGTGTGTGTATGTGTGTGTATGTGTGTGTATGTGTATGTGTGTGTATGTGTGTGTTTGTGTGTGTATGTGTGTGTATGTTTGTGTGTGTATGTGTTTATAATGTTGATTATGGTGGAGGGGACCAAGTTTGGTTTCAGTTGAGTAATATTCAAGATGTGTTGCTAGGGTTTTGCTACATTCCTCCGAGGAGTGACTCCCATTATTATTCCCACGATGCATTTACATACATTCATGAAAAGGTTAGATCTGAACATATGCAGAATGGATACTTAATAGTGGGAGACATGAATGCGAGGTTCGGCAGGGCCGTGCGAGATCTTGTCAACCTATGTGAGTTGCCAGGTAGCACAATAGAATATACTAATATTGAAGATGATGTAAACAACATGAATGACAATGCCGAACTTTTATCTACCATATGTATGGACAATAATTTATTTATTTTAAATAACGCACACGTAGAAAACAAACACTTTCCTGGAGGTAAAACATATAAGAAACGTGACACTTGGGTGTCAGAGTTGGACGTTTGTGTTACGACACCCAGCTTGGTAAAGTGTTTGGACGATTTTGCAGTAGTTAGACATTTGAACTTGCCATCTGACCATGCCCCTATTACTGTGTCTTTGTGTAACCCTGGTTATAATATTGATAATATGTTAGAAAGAGCTAAATTGTTAGGGGACCACGCAGCACTGTATGGTAACGCAGCGAGAGGTGTGGTGGCACGTAAATCAATATGCTTACATTGTTTAGATATGCAGAAGTTTGCTGAAAATATTTTAGTAACTGTTCCCCCTGCTGTAGATAACAATATTAACCTTGCTGCTCATAATTAATCTGAAGCTTTGTATTTATGTGCACAGAACAGCAGGTGTGTATCAGACGGAAGAGGGGGTCAGGGAGGGAGGGATAGTAGTAGATGGGAGAGGCTATTGGCAGATAGCGACGATGCAAGAGTGTGGAAGGCGATTAGCTGGAAGGGTGATCTTGATGTGTCTGGGGATAATAAAGATGATCGCCCAAGTGACACTGAATTTAAAACACATTTTGAACATGTATTAAACCCCACCCCTGCCCCCCCACCCTTGCTTGTTACCACAGATGTAAGTATGCCAGTGTTGGATGAGCCCGTCTCGCATGCAGAAGTAGAGTTACAAGTGAGAAAGCTAAAAGCCGACAAAGTTTGCGGGCCAGACGGACTCACCCCTGGTATTTTTAAGGTTCTCCCCGTGGAATGGTTGTTAACATTAACCACACTTTTTAATTCAATATTTATGTCTAGTATATATCCTGTGTCTTGGGTGAGGGCAAATATGTTTATGATTTTTAAAAGAGGGAACAAGTTGTATGCTGATAATTACAGAGGAATTAGTGTCATTAACACCATAGCTAAAATATATGACATGGTGCTTTGCCGGCGCCTGAATGAGTGGTTTGCGCCACACCGTGAACAGGCTGGGGCGCAGCCTTCACGAGGGTGTATGGAACACATCGTGGCGCTGCGCCTCCTCACTGATATGGCACGGCGCAAGAAGAGAAAACTGTTTGTTACTTTTGTGGATTTCAGTAAGGCATACGACTTGGTCCCTCGAGACAAATTATTCATTATTTTGAAGCGTCTTGGGTGTGGCATGATGATGCTGGCAGCACTAGTGGCCATGTATAGTAGTACAGAGGCAGTGATTGGTGGTGCCGTCATCACCGCCACCCTTGGAGTCAGGCAGGGATCTCCCACCTCTTGTTTAGTATTTATAATTTTTATGGATGAATTGTGTACCAGACGGGTTTTTAGAGTGGTTACATTCTTTAGTGTTAATGGATGACATAGTGCTTTTGTCTACAACCAGGGAGGGAATGCTTCAGAAATTAAACATTTTACTGGACTTCTGCATAGGGCATGGTATGAAGGTTAATCAATCTAAAACCAAGTTTTTTGTAATGAACGGGTGTGCGGGCGACGGGGAGCCATTGCATGTGGAGGGGTTGGTAGTGGCCCCATGTACGTCATATATGTACCTCGGCTCCCCCTTCACGAGTGATGGGTCCGTGTCGTCTGCCGTAGGACTCCATGCCAAAACCAAGATGGGCCATGTGCTCAAGTTTGTGTCCTTTGTCAACAAAAATAATGATGTCCCGTTTGTGGTGAAGCGAAGGGTATTCGACGCGGCTTTGATGTCGGCATTATTATATGACTGTGAGTCGTGGGTGGGGGCTGACCTTAAACCCATGATTAAACTGTATAACTGGGCCATTAAACAGCTCCTTGGGGTGAGAAAATCTACCCCAAACGATGTATGTTACACCGAGGTCGGTTACCCTTCGCTCCCAGATTTAGTGCGTCGCAAACAGCACAAATTTTATCAGAAAATTGTAATGGAAAGAGAAAACCAGCCTGACGATCCTTTAATGTTTGTATTTGATGTTTGCACCAGAAGAAACACACCCATGAGCGCCACCATCAGAACTTTTCTTACATCCGATCTGCCAGATGTGCATAGCCTCATGTACAACGTGCATGATCGCATTGCATCATCTAGTGGGTCAAGATACATAATTTACCGCACCCTCAACCCAAGCCTAACAGTCCAACGTGTATATACAGACCGCCACGCTGTGAACGATCGCTTTAGGGTGGCTGGCGTTCACTCGTTTCCGTGTGTCAGGTCATAGTTTGGCTATTGAGTCAGGTAGATGGAACAGGCGGGGGAGGGGTAGGTTACCCGTAGAGGAACGGCTATGTGTGTGTGTGTGTGTGGCCAGCAGGTGCAGACTGAGAAGCATGTAGTTGAGGTCTGTCCTGTGTCAAGAGGTGTTCGCCAATTATATGGCTTGTTTAATATCGAAGACCTTTTTAACCATACATATGATGATAATAAGGCTTGTAAAATTATTTATGATATTCTGAAACTATATGAGTAAATTATAACTATTTTGTTTGTAGTTTTATGTGGACTACAGTCCGTATTTTTGTATTCAGTTTGTTTTAATGGTTTCGTTTTATACTGTTTTTGCTAAAATTTGTAATATATACATATTATACCCTGTGGTCAATAAACAATCTATCTATCTATCTATCTGTGTGTATGTGAGTCTGTATTTATATGTGTGTGTGTGTGTGTGTGTGAAAGAGATAATGTTCGTTTGTACGTGTGTGTGTGTGAAAAAAATAATGTTCGTATGAGTGTATTTTTGTGTGTGTTGTATGTGTGTGTATGTATGTCTGTATTTGTGTATGTGTGTGTATGTGTGTCTGTATTTGTGTATGTGTGTGTATGTGTGTCTGTATTTATGTATGTGTGTGTGTGTGTGCGAAAGATATATTATTCGTGTGTGTGTGTGTGTGTGTGTGTGGGCGGGGGTGGTGGTGGGGCTGGGGGTGGTAGTAGGGTGCTGGGGCGGGGATGGTGTACAAGGTTAAAGGCAAACGTGGTCAACACCTCACAATGACAGTCAGTGAGATTTGGGAGGCCAAGGCTGTGTGTGTGTGTGAGAGTGTGTGTGTGTGAGAGTGTGTGTGTGTGTGAGAGAGTGTGTGTGTGTGTGTGAGTCTGTGTGTGAGAGAGAGAGAGAGAATGTATGTGTGTGTGTGAGAGAGAGAGAGAGAATGTACAGTCGTGGTCAATAATAATCATCCACATATGGGTAACTCAATCAATTTACTGACTAATTTTATCACGTTCATAATACGATGTTATTGTTTTGAGTAGTGTGTAGCCTCTTGTTGAAATTAACGGATGGTAGTTAACCTATTTATTGTAAAGTTTATCATCTAAGGAACAGAGGGAAGCTGTCAAACTCCTAAGTGAGTTACCCCTATATGGATGATTATATTTGACCACGACTGTATGTATGTGTGTGAGAGAGAGTGTGTGTGTGTGTGTGTGTGTATGTGTGAGAGAGAGTGTGTGTGTGTGAGAGAGAGAGATAGAGATAGAGAATGTGTGTGTGATATATATATATATATATATATATATATATATATATATATATATATATATATATATATATATATATATATATATATATATATATATGTGTGTGTGTGTGTGTGTGTGTGTGTGTGTGAATGAGAGTATATGTGTGTGAGAGAGAGATAGAGAATGTGTGTGTGTGTGATATATATATATATATATATATATATATATATATATATATATATATATATATATATATATATGTGTGTGTGAGAGAGAGATAGAGAATGTGTGTGTGTGATATATATATATATATATATATATGTGTGTGTGTGTGTGTGAGAGATAGATAGAGAGAAAGGGTATGTGTGTGTGAGAGAGAGAGAGAGAGAGAGAGAGAGTATGTGTGAGAGAGAGATTGTATGTATGTGTGAGAGAGAGTGTGTGTGAGTGTTAATGATAATAATAATAATAATAATAATAATAATAATAAGCAATCATATTTATTATTATTATTATTATTATTATTATTATTATTATTATTATTATTGTTATTATTATTGTTATTGTTATTGTTATTGTTATTATTATTATTATTGTTGTTGTTGTTGTTGTTGTTAATATTATTAATATTATTATTATTATTATTATTATTATTATTATTATTATTATTATTATTATTATTATTATTATTATTATTATTATTATTATTATTATTATTATTATCTTATAAACAAATTATTACAATAAAATAATTAGGCTCGTGACGTCATCGATTGTGTTCGATTCCTTTATTAAACTTCTAAATAAAAATGGCGTCAATTTATTTACATCTGATGCTTTAATAATTAAATATATATTACATATAACCTGTATAAATTATTATAGTTAGTAAATATAAATGAATAAATTAATTATTTACATTTTGAATATATAATTTAACTAAAGTCAAGGATAAGTGATAGTATTGGAACACAAACCAATCCCTGGCCTGTGATTGGCTAACAGTGAAGGTGTTAACGCCTCCTGATTGGCTAATGGTGACGTCATCCCTTGAGACGCTTCCTGATTGGCTGACGTCATGTAAACAAATACAGATGCCAGATATCTCCATATTAAATATCTCTTATGGGTATTATTGAGTGCTCCAAAGTCCTCCAAGGCGCTCCAACCAACAGATAACCTCTATATAATAACATACACACCCTTGTTGCCTGCACCACTTTGGAGGAATTTGGAGCACACAACATTTTTCATATACAGAAATATTTCCGTATTTTTGTTGTGGAGAGAATATTTGTGTGTATGTATGTGTATGTATGTGTGTGTATGTGTATGTATATGTGTATGTTTAAGTTTAAGTTTAAGTTTTTGGGTCCCGCAGAGGGCTGCTCGTGGGCAGCATAATATGCGGGGGTTGTGCGGGGGATTTAGGGATCCAGGGTAGGATTAGGAAGGGGGTTAGGATGAGGGTGGATTGGGTCAAGGACTGTGGGTTGAGGATTAGGATTGGGGAGGTAATGATTGATGATCCTATTTCTAAAAGTGTCAAGAGTGGGGCTATTAACTATATGAGATGGGAGATGATTCCACTCTTGGATGCTGCGGGGAAAGAATGAGTGTCTAAATATATCAGTGCTTGTCTGGTATGTATGGTATTTTAAGTTGTGGCTGCCTCTAGTGGACCGTATACTTGTAGTGTCTAAATATATCAGTGCTTGTCTGGTATGTATGGTATTTTAAGTTGTGGCTGCCTCTAGTGGACCGTATACTTGTAGTGTCTAAATATATCAGTGCTTGTCTGGTATGTATGGTATTTTAAGTTGTGGCTGCCTCTAGTGGACCGTATACTTGTAGTGTCTAAATATATCAGTGCTTGTCTGGTATGTATGGTATTTTAAGTTGTGGCTGCCTCTAGTGGACCATATACTTGTAGTGTCTAAATATATCAGTGCTTGTCTGGTATGTATGGTATTTTAGTTTGTGGCTGCCTCTAGTGGACCGTATACTTGTAGGGTGTAGGTATGTGTCTTTGTCTATGTCAACTAACTTGTTTGTGATTTTGTATATCATCTGTTGTCTGTGTATTTGTCTTCTTGTTGCCAATGGGTCTAGTTTTGTGTCTTGTTTAAGCAAAATGACTGATGTAGTATGTCTGTAATCACGTCTGGCCCATCTTGCAGTTTTGTTTTGTATGGACTCTAATTTATTTATATTATTGTAAGTGTGTGGGTCCCAGACGGTGTCACAATACTCTAGGTGTGGTCGAACGAAAGTGTTGTAAGCAATGATTTTAATGACTGTGTTACACCTGCTGAGGTTCCTGCGCAAGAACCCCAGGACCCTACTGGCTTTGGCCCTGATGCTACCTATGTGTGTGTTCCACCTCATGTCCGATGAGATGTGGACGCCCAAGTATTTGTGGGAAGGGACTGTGTTGAGGTTAGTGTTGTGTAGCTGATAAGAATATGGTATGGGATTATGAGCACGGGTAAAACGGATGTGATGGCATTTGTCTGGTCTAAATGTCATCTGCCACTTGACTTCCCAGTCTTCAAGTGCAGTTAGGTCGTCCTGTAGTCGAAGGCAGTAATTCCTATCTTTAATTGGTCTGTAAACTAAGCTATCGTCTGCAAAGAGTCTAGTGGTAGAGGAAAGTGAAAGTGGGAGGTCATTAATGTATGAAAGGAAGAGAAGGGGGCCCAGGACAGTGCCCTGGGGTACCCCAGAGATCACAGGAACAGGTGGAGACTGACTACCGTCAAGAACTACGCGTTGCTTTCTGGTAGTCAAGAACGTTCTAATCCAGTGAAGAAGTTGTCCCTGTATGCCATAGAATTATAACTTGTGTAGTAGTCTTTGGTGAGGGACTTTGTCGAAGGCTTTGGCAAAGTCTAATACTATGGCGTCAACTTGTCTAGTTTTTGTGTCATTGAGGGACTGCAAGATGTCATGTGTAGTCACCAGCAGCTGCGTCTCACACGAGCGTTTGGGTCGAAAACCGTGTTGTTTGTCAGTCAGTATGTTTTGTTTATTAAAATGGTCCATTATATGTCTATGAATTATGTGTTCTAAAATTTTGCAAGGGACTGAGGTAAGAGAAATCGGTCTATAATTAATGGGAAGGGTTCTGTCTCCGGATTTAAAAATTGGGGTCGCATTTGCCAAAAGCCAGTCTTGAGGGAGTTCACCGGTCTGTAAATTCTGTGAGAATATAACCTGCAGGACAGGGGCAAGAACTTTAGCATTAGTCCTTAATATCCTGCAGGGTATATTGTCTGGTCCAGTCGCTTTGTGTATGTCTACCTCAGATAAAAGTTTCTCAATTCCTTGGGTGTTTATATGAATGGGAGGGATAGGTGGGTGTGAAGGTGTTGGCATGTCTGGTAAGTGTTCATGTTCATGGGTAAAAACGGACTGGAACTGTGTGTTAAGGGTGTGTTAAGGGCTTTGTCTTGTGGGTGTGTAACCAAGGAATTGTTGTGTAGTAATATTGTAATACCGGTCGAGTCTTGTTTGCGTGCTTTAAAGAAGCCGAACAATTTTTTGTGGTTTTGTATGTTGTCTGTGAGAAAAGTGGATGTGTATTTAGTTTCTGCTTGTTTAGTTTCTTTCTGTAGTGTTTTCTGTATATTTTTGTATTCTAACCAGTGTTCTGTATCGTTGTATCGTTTTGCTCTGTTGTATGCTTTGACCTTGTTTCTGTGTAGTCTTTTTAATTGTCTATTGTACCATGGTAATGACCGGTTATGTGTGACAGTTTTCGTGGGTATGTGCTTGTCCATTGTGTCACGTATGAAGTCACGAAGTCTGGTCCAGTTTGTTTCCACAGAACTGGCCATTGGGTCTGAGTCAAGGAATGAGTCACACAAATCAACTAAGTCTTGGGTAATGCCACCCATGTCAGCTCTGTTGTACATGTATATTGTCCTGGGTAATTGTTTTTGTGTTGTTGGCTTGATGTTTGCGTCAATGAGTACCATCTCATGGTCACTAAGACCAGGTAGTACTCGTGTCCGTGTAATTAAGGAAATGTTGTTTGTGAGAAATAAGTCTAATATGTTGGATGTGACCCCGTGTCTTATGTTAGGATTATGTCTTTCTACACTGACTTGTGTGCGTGTTGGTTCGAGTACTGTTTGGGTAAGTGAGTGGGTGTTGATGATGTCAATAAAGTTTTCATGTAAGAGTTTCCTATCAGTCTGTAATAGTAAATCGCTTTCATGGGTGGAATTGTCCAGTGTCACCTGTGCTGTCCAGTTTATGTCCGGAAGGTTAAAGTCATGTATGTGTGTATGTATGTGTATGTATGTGTATGTATGTGTGTGTGTGTATGTGTATGTATGTGTGTATGTATGTATGTGTGTATGTGTGTGTATGTGTGTGTATGTATGTATGTATGTGTATGTATGTGTATGTATATGTGTGTATGTATGTGTATGTATGTGTGTATTTTCTTTGTATGTATGTGTATATATGTGTGTATGTGTGTATGTGTATGTATGTATGTATGTAGAGTTGGGAAATAAAGTATCTGTACACCGTTGACGACTTCTGGTAACAATGTCAGTGATAAACACGTTAGGAATAGATAACATTTATATATAAAACTAGCAGGGATACCCGACGTTGTCCGGGGATCTATCTATCAATCTATCTATATCTATCTGTATCTATATCTATATCTATATCTATATCTATATCTATGTCTATCTATCTATCTATCTATCTATCTATCTATCTATCTATATCTATCTATCTATCTATATATATCTATATCTTTCTATTTATCTATATTTTATCTATCTATATCTATCTATCTATATCTATCTATCTATGTCTATCTATATATCTATGTCTATCTATCTATCTATGTCTACCTATCTATCTATGTCTATCTATCTATCTATCTATCTATGTCTATCTATCTATTTATCTATCTATATATCTATCTATCTATCTCTATATCTATATCTATCTATCTATATCTATCTATCTCTATATCTATCTATCTATCTATCTCTATATCTATCTATCTATCTATCTATCTATCTCTCTATCTCTATATCTATCTATCTATCTCTATATCTCTATATCTATCTATCTCTATATCTATCTATCTCTATATCTATCTATCTCTATATCTATCTATCTCTATATCTATCTATCTCTATATCTATCTATCTATCTATCTATCTCTATATCTATCTATCTATCTATCTCTATATCTATCTATCTATCTATCTATCTATCTATCTATCTATCTATCTATCTATCTATCTGTCTGTCTGTGTCTCTGTCTATCTATTTGTCTGTGTCTCTGTCTATCTATCTGTCTGTGTCTCTGTCTATGTATCTGTCTGTGTCTCTGTCTATCGATCTGTCTGTGTCTCTGTTTATTTATCTGTCTGTGTCTCTGTCTATCTATCTGTCTGTGTCTCTGTCTATCTGTCTGTCTGTCTGTCTATCTATCTGTCTGTCTTTGTCTGTCTATCTATCTGTCTGTCTCAGTCTGTCTATCTGTCTGTCTATCTGTCTGTCTGTCTATCTCTCTGTCTGTCTCTGTCAGTCTGTCTATCTCTCTGTCTGTCTCTGTCAGTCTGTCTGTCTCTGTCTGTCTGTCTCTGTCTCTGTCTGTCTGTCTGTCTGTCTAAGAACATGCACATGGAGAGAGAGAGATATATATAAAACAGTCTGTCTGATCGTATTACGTTCTCTTTCATGCAGAGCATGAGCATGTTTTCTTTATTTTTTTCAGGAGAGACTAAAATATTTTTTTAAGACTTTGATGCTCTTGTTATAAGCTTTTGTGTACACCTAGAAGGAAACCGTTTTCAGTTCCTGGTGTGTATATTAAAGCTCTTACATTCTGCAAGATTTTTGTTTGCTTAAATGAAAGTCGAAATTTGAAATTTTTCGACCCCCATTTGTCAGCTGGGGGTGGGGGAAATGAAAAAAAGTCGTTTTTAAGGGGTTAATCATTAAAGAAATAAAAAAAATATAGGGCCAAGACACTCCTCAGGTCTCCGCGAAAATCGTATGTAAAAATTATTACTCTAGGTAGAACGATGTGGCTGTGTATAGCGGCTAAACAGACACACAGACACTCTGTTTTATATATATAGATAAAAGTTATGCTTCAATTCATAAACACTTTCTCTCATTGACGTGTTTACTTTTGGGAATGTTGCCAGAAGACGCCAACAGTGTTCACATACATTATTCCCCAACTGTACAACTTGTATAACAAACTTTGTAGTCTATTGTGTCTATACTCGTGCACTAAAAAATTATATCTACGTTGTCCCGGTTTTATGTCAAGTATTTGTGGTGTTCTTGTTTATGTATGCTATTCGTAAAAGTGGGTTACATACTGTATACTGGACTAAATAATTATATCTACGTTGTCTCAGTCTTATGTTTTTGTTTATGGTAGTCGTAGAAGTGGGTTACATACTGTATACTGGACTAAATAATTATATCTACGTTGTCTCAGTCTTATGTTTTTGTTTATGGTAGTCGTAGAAGTGGGTTACATTACATACTGTATACTGGACTAAATAATTATATCTACGTTGTCTCTGTCTTATGTTTTTGTTTATGCTATTCTTAGAAGTGGGTTACATACTGTATACTGGACTAAATAATTATATCTACGTTGTCTCAGTCTTATGTGAAGTATTTGTAGTGTTTTTGTTTATGTATGCTCGTCGTAGAAGTGGGTTACACATGTTGGATGCCATAAACCTTCTATTGTTTCGCTAAAATAATCGGCTTTGTGGATATGTAAAGAATAACAGCTGTGAGTATATATGACGTCAACTTCTCATTATACACAGCACCTGAACCCATATAAAAGGTAACAAAAACTGTCCGATAGCCCTCACAGAAAAAGATAAATATTGAAGGTTTTCCTTAACCCGTTGTTTGCGGTATATCGATGAAGTTTAACTCTCCCTGTGCGGGTATATAGCCAAATGCTTGCTATCTCAAAACTGTATAAAACTTATATCAGTGTACTTGTCCCATGTTTGTGCATCATGCATCGATTATATTTTTTATTTATTTGCCTTGGTTTTGCCAAAATTATTACACGTAATTGGAGAGGTTGAGGACACTAGGAATTTTTTATACCCTCCTTATTATTGATCATCAGAGAAAATGGATGGATAGAAGCATACACTAAAATGAACGGAATAATTATATATGGCTAAAATGTGCTTCTATTCACAAAGTTACTATCTGACTTATTTTTCACTTGCCTTGCCTAAAAAATTATATCCTTAGTTATACAACTGCATGAATTTACTTCACAAACAGTATTTTCACCACCTACATCCTGTTGTGTGTGTGTGTGTGTGTGTGTACTGGTGGTAAACGTTCCCCTACTTCCACGCATTACTTCCATTCACTACCTACTGTATACCCAGTTATGTATATGTTATGTATATGTTTTGTGCACATACACACACACACACACAAAAGCGCAGAGAGAGTTTGACACACACACACACATACAATGACGAGCCCTTTACCCACCTTGTGTCCCTGGGGAGAGTGAGTCACTATAAACGAGAGGACAATGAGGGAGGCTGTACTTTCTGGTCTAATTATCAGATTATATATTTACAAATCAGAAAATGAGATATGTACAGTGTGTGTGTGTGTGTGTATCTTCATACATAAAATTGAGAAATTATTTTCCATATCTATCTACATTTCGAGCTATATTTTATTTATGACTACAAACACAATGACACACTTGTTTAGTATGTGACAGTAAGCTGTATGTGTGTGTGTGAGTGTATGTCCCATTAGCTGTTCTTTCCCCCCTCCCCTTACCTTCCCCAACTAACATCCCTCACTCTCTCCATTACCCTCCCGCCCCCTCCCTCGCAGTACTCTCTCCCCATACAAACAAAGGCATATGGCGGCAATTTCTTCACTGACTTAGGTGAGGAAATTATTGTATCGGATGGGTTTACTTCTTTTGAAATAATTATATCCTTCATCATACAAATAATTGTCGAAGACAACTTTGGAAGGACCTTTGTCTATACAGAATAATTTTATTGCATACACACGTACTACCCGCTGGTATGCACATCGAGATAGGCATTGGGAAATGGAAGGGTAGGGCTAGAGACGTCCATAGCTTTACGACCTGACTCACTTCACACGGTCAAATAATAAACCACTCCCGACTCTCTCCTCCCTTCTCTCTCTCTCTCTCTCTCTCTCTCCCTCGTCTCTCTCTCTCTCTCTCTCTCTCTCCGACACAAATTATTATCTCCCTTCTTCCATGTTTCCTACCTCTCTCACCTTTCCTTCTTTCCTTCCTTCCTCCCTTTCTTCCTCATTTTTTCGCTCTCTCTCTTCCCTTCTTCCTCCTTCCTACCTCTCTCACCTTGACTATCAGACCCCCCACCTCTCTCTCTCGCTCTCTCTCTCCACACATAATTATTATCTCTCTTCCTTCCATGTTTCCTACCTCTCACCTTTCCTTCTTTCTTTCCTTCCTCCCTTCCTTTCTCCCTCATTTTTTTTTGCTCTCTCTCTTCCTTTCTTCCTTCCTTCCTACCTCTCTCACCTTGACTATCAGACCCCCCCCTCTCTCTCTCTCTCTCTCTCTCTCTCTCTCTCGCTCTCTCTCTCTCTCTCTCTCTCTCTCTCTCTCTCTCTCTCCAACACAAAATTATTATCTCTCTTCCTTCCTTCCATGTTTCCCTACCTCTCTCACCTTTCCTTCTTTCCTTCCTTCCTCCCTTCCTTTCTCCCTCATGTTTTTCGCTCTCTCTCTTCCTTCCTTCCTACCTCTCTCACCTTGACTATTAGAACCCCCCCCCCTCTCTCTTTCTCCCTCTTTCTCTCTCTCTCCAAAACTACACTTCATTCTACATTTACTTCATAACATTTCCTCTACTGTACAACTTTTCCGTAATGTTGAATCCATCTCTATAAATAACCTGTTATAACAGGCTACCCTATATTATATCTTAGGTGAGAGAGAGAAGAGAGAGAGAGTTTGACACACACAACACACAACACACACACACAAATAAGTCTCTTTTCTCCTCCCCATTCATTTTCTGTTTTTATAATCCTTAGTACAAACTATAATTATAGCAGATAAATACTATAGCGTCTCCACCCATCTCTCTCTCTCTCTCTCTCTCTGAATTACTGAGAGAGAGAGAGGAAACTTCACGCAATTGTCCTGTACCATCACTCTGTATGTGTGTAATCCTGCTCTCTAATCTCTCTCTCTCTCTG
>JAWZYT010001362.1:0-2500 GCA_034508575.1 Petrolisthes manimaculis
AGAGAGAGAGAGAGAGAGAGAGAGAGAGAGAGAGAGAGAGATAGATAGAGAGAGAGACCGATAGATAGAGAGAGAGAGAGAAAGTGTGATACAGTAATAATAATAATAATAATAATAATGAGAGAGAGAGATAGATAGATAGAGAGAATGTGTGTGAGAGAGAGAGAGAGAGAAAGAGAGAAAGAAAGAGAGAAAATGTAATAATAATAATAATAATAATAATAATAATAATAATAAGAGAAAGAGAGAGAGAGATAGATAGATAGATAGATAGATAGATAGAGAGAATGTGTGTGTGAGAGAGAAAGAGAGAATATAAACACACAACAACAACAACAACAACAACAATAATAATAATAATAATAATAATAATGAGAGAGAGAGAGATAGATAGATAGATAGATAGATAGATAGAGAGAGACCGATAGATAGATAGATAGAGAGAATGTGTGTGTGAGAGAGAGAGAGAGAGAGAGAGAGAAAGAAAGAGAGAAAGAAAGAGAGAAAGTGTAATAATACTACTACTAATACATTACCTTGAATTAACTTGATATACATTACTAACAGGGTCGTTAAGTAAGCGAGTTCTTTCACTGACATCACCATCCTGGAAAAAAAAATAATAATATAAATAATAATAATAATAAATAAATATATATACCGGTATATATATAAATAAATAAATATATAAATAAATAAATATACAGTATATATATAAATATATATATATACCGGTATACATAAATAAATAAATAAATATACATGTATATATATATATACCTATATGAATAAATAAATAAATATATATAAATAAATAAATATACAGTATATATATAAATATATATATATACCGGTATATATATATAAATAAATAAATATATATACCGGTATATAAATAAATAAATATATATATATACCGGTATATATAAATAAATAAATAAATATATATAAATAAATAAATAAACATAAATATAAATAAATATATATATAAATAAATAAATATATATATATAAATAAATATATACCGGTATATATAAATAAATATATATATATATATATATGTATATATTT
This sequence comes from Petrolisthes manimaculis, assembly GCA_034508575.1. Classification (NCBI taxonomy): domain Eukaryota; kingdom Metazoa; phylum Arthropoda; class Malacostraca; order Decapoda; family Porcellanidae; genus Petrolisthes; species Petrolisthes manimaculis. Next base: position 1,072 of record JAWZYT010001362.1, read on the forward strand.
TTAAATTTTAATATTAATAATAATAATATATATACAGTATATATTTGTGTTTAAATTCTAATCTAACTTATTCTAATCTAACCTAAAAATAATACTAATAATAATAATACTAATACTAATACTAATACTACTACTACTACTACTAATAATAATAATAACAATAATAATAACAATAATAATAATAATAATAATAATAATAATAATAATAATAATAACAATAATAATAATAACAATAATAATAATAATAATAATACTAATAATAATAACAATAATAATAATAATAATAATAATAATACATACCTGTGTAACACTTTCTTCTTCCGAACTACAACAACAACCCATTATGTTATTATTATTATTATTATTATTATTAGTACCTGTGGATAAATAAATAGATTAATTAGTAAATAAATACGTGAATTAATACATGAGTGAATTAATACGTGAATAAATTAATAAATAAGTGAATTAATACGTGAATAAGTGAATAAATAAGTGAATAAATACATGAATTAATAAATAAATAGATAAATAAGTGAATTAAATGGATAAAGTTAAAATAAGTTGATTTAAGTAGTTGTTATTATTATTATTAGCACCTGTAGAATAAATAAGTGAATAAATAAGTGAATTAATAAGTAAATTAAGTGAATTTAAGTTGAATTATTAAATATTTTTAACTCGAATATTTCACCTACACTTATATTTATCCCAATTTATCGCTAATTAAACCCTTATTTCACTTATTTAACCGGTTCTAAGTACGGATACGGGTCTAACGGGTTCGGATACGGTTCAATCGGATCCGGATTCGGTTTATTTATACGTGAATTTACGAAAAATAAGTGAATTTATCGAATTATTTTCTCCCTCAATATTTTTCCACCCAAAACAAAACAACAGAAGGTCATGTGATCAGTTGACAGTGTTACCAAGTCGAGTATACTACCCTTGACAGTGTTACCAACTCAAATTATTATTTTTATTATTATTGAATTATTGATGTTATTTTTATTGTTATTATTATTGTTATTATTATTATTGTTATTATTATTATTATTGCGGTTGTTTTTATTATTATTATCATTGCTATTATTGTTATTGTGTTACCAAGTCAAGTACACTACCCTTGACAGTGTTACCAACTCAATACACACACACACACGTACTCGCACACACACACACGTACTCGTACACACACACACACACACACACACATACACACACACACACACACACACACACACACACACGTTCTCAGTCCCTTTTTCCACAAACCAAAATTTTGACCGACTAAAAAATTTCAAAAATCCATATATGTCAATTTTGAGTAATGGATATGAGAGGGGGGATAATTTTGAGGGGGGGTGTAGCTCCAAGGGGGGGGGGGGAGAAATTTGCCCCGTTTTGCTCTCAGATTCACCGTTTT
>JAWZYT010001362.1:10000-12500 GCA_034508575.1 Petrolisthes manimaculis
GGTGATAGTAGATGTAGTGATGATGGTGGTGGTGGTAGTGAAGATGTTGATATTTGTGCTTCTGGTAGTGAAGATGATGATATTTGTGCTTCTGGTAGTGAAGATGATGTTTGTGGTAGTGAAGATGTTGATATTTGTGCTTCTGGTAGTGAAGATGATGCGTGTGGTAGTGAAGATGTTGATATTTGTGGTTGTGGTAGTGAAGATGTTGATATTTGTGTGTGTGGTAGTGAAGATGATGTTTGTGGTAGTGAAGATGTTGATATTTGTGTTTGTGGTAGTGAAGATGTTGATATTTGTGGTTGTGGTAGTGAAGATGTTGATATTTGTGCTTTTGGTAGTGAAGATGATGATGGTAATGGTGGTAGTGGTAGTGAAGATGTTGATATTTGTGTTTGTGGTAGTGAAGATGATGTTTGTGGTAGTGAAGATGTTGATATTTGTGCTTCTGGTAGTGAAGATGATGTTTGTGGTAGTGAAGATGTTGATATTTGTGCTTCTGGTAGTGAAGATGTTGATATTTGTGCGTGTGGTAGTGAAGATGTTGATATTTGTGCTTCTGGTAGTGAAGATGATGTTTGTGGTAGTGAAGATGTTGATATTTGTGGTTGTGGTAGTGAAGATGATGTTTGTGGTAGTGAAGATGTTGATATTTGTGCGTGTGGTAGTGAAGATGAAGATGGTAGTGAAGATGATGATGGTAGTGATGATAGGGGTAGTATTTGTTGTTGTTGTTGTTGATCACGGGAAGAATTTGGCCTTTTTTCGGACTTTACAGAGAATCCGGACTTTTTCTCCGGTGTTTTTTGGGGTTCGGACTTCACTGTATTCTCGGACTCTGGACTTTCGTGTGTTTTATTCGGACTTTCGTGTGTTTTATTTGGACTTATCTGTGTTTTATTCGGACTTATCTGTGTTTTATTCGGACTTTCCTGTGTTTTATTCGGACTTTCCTGTGTTTTATTCGGACTTATCTGTGTTTTATTCGGACTTTCCTGTGTATTCGGACTTTCCTGTGTTTTATTCGGACTTTCCTGTGTTTTATTCGGACTTATCTGTGTTTTATTCGGACTTTCGTGTGTTTTAATCGGACTTATCTGTGTTTTATTCGGACTTTCCTGTTTTTTATTCGGACTTTCCTTCGGAGAGAATAAAAAATATTTATACTCCGAATTTGTATTATTTGTATTTGTAACTGTATGTGTGTTTGTATGTGTGTTTGTATGTGTGTTTGTATGTGTGTTTGTATTTGTGTTTGTATGTGTATGTGTATTTGTAGGTGTATGTGTGTTTGTATGTGTGTTTGTATGTGTATGTGTATTTGTAGGTGTATGTGTGTTTGTATGTGTGTTTGTATGTGTGTGTGTATTTGTAGGTGTATGTGAGTTTGTAGGTGTAACTGTATGTGTATTTGTATGTGTGTTTGTATGTGTATGTGTATGTGTAGGTGTATTTGTAGGTGTATGTGTGTTTGTATTTGTAACTGTATGTGTGTTTGTATTTGTATTTTTTTTTTTTTGCTGTTCTTTTATTTTCTGCGTTTCGTATCTTCCTTTGTATACGGGTTTGTTGGGGGGTAGGGGGGGGAGGAGGGGGGGTTTGGAGACCTCCCCCCCACTCGCCCCCACCCCCAACAACACCCCCTGTTGTTGTTGTTGTTGTTGTTGTCCTGAGATTGTTGTTGTTGTTGTTGTTGTGGTCTGAACACGTGTATCTAGTTCATCTTTGTTGTGTTCTAACTTATTATTATTATTGTTATTATTTTTAGCTGATCTATCTCTGTTAATATCGACTCTCTTCTTCCCTTCACCCTCATCACTATTTTTCTCACTGCTGTCGATACTACTATTACAGGTGCTCAGGTTGTAAATGTTCTTTCTCTCTTCCGGCTTCGTTGTCTCGGTGTCGCGTGGTCCTGGTGGAGATTCGCTCTGTTGCTGCTGTTGCTGCTGCTGTTGTTTAGGCTTGTATCTAGACTCCTGCAGTGTCTTCGTTGTATCAGTGTCGTGTGGGCCTCGTGGTAGTGGTGGAGATTCGTGTTGTTGCTGCTGCTGTTGTTCGCATGATCTAACTGGTGGAGATTCACGCTGTTGCTGCTGCTGCTGCTGTTGTTCGCATGATCTAACTGGTTGAGATTCACGCTGTTGCTGCTGCTGCTGCTGCTGTTGTTGTTGTTGCTTAGGCTTGTATCTAGACTCCTGTAGTGACGCCTGACGGAATAGTTCATCATAGGGACATGGTAGAGGTTGAGGAGGTGGGGCTTGTCTGGTGATCCAACGATATAATTGTTGATCTGAACTGGCTGGACCATAATATCTAGGGCCTTCATCCGCTTCCTCAGGCAATGATGCTTGTCTATATATCTGTAAGTATGACCCCAAGACTGTAGGATGACACGGATGAGAGGATGTAGGTGTGGATGAAGGTGGTAGTAGTGGTGGTGGATGATGTGTTGATGGTAGTGAACCTTGTCTTTGTAACTTAGAATGTGTTGGTGGGT
>JAWZYT010001362.1:27500-47500 GCA_034508575.1 Petrolisthes manimaculis
CTTCCTTAGGGCCTCTCACTCCTGTAGATACTTCTCTAGGGCCTCTCACTCCTGTAGATACTTCCTTAGGGCCTCTCACTCCTGTAGATACCACTCCTCCTCTTCCTCTTTCTACGACGCCCTTTACTTTACTCCTGAAGGGATGTATTGCACCTACAGGAGACTCGTTATACAAGGGCTTCACCAAAAGTATATTCCTGAAGGGGCAATGTATATTATGGTCATTCTCCCAGCCATCGTATTTACCATGGTCATCGTATTTACCATGGCTATCGTCTCTCACACACTCATCGTATCCGTCGTAGTCGTCGTATTTACCATGGCTATCGTCTCTCACACACTCATCGTATCCGTCGTAGTCGTCGTATTTACCATGGCTATCTTCGTATCCATGGTGTGTGTGTGTGGTAGTGAGGGAAATGGTAGTGGTAGTAGTAGTAGTAATAGTAGGAGTAGTAGTAGTAGTAGTAGTCATGGTAGTAGTGGTAGTAGTAGTAGTAGTGGTAGTAGTGGTGGTAGTAGTGGTAGTAGTAGTAGTAGTAGTGGTAGTAGTGGTGGTAGTAGTGGTAGTAGTAGTAGTAGTAGTAGTAGTAGTGGTAGTAGTGGTGGTAGTAGTAGTAGTAATAATAGTAGTAGTAGTAGTAGTAGTAGTAGTAGTGGTAGTAGTGGTAGTAGTAGTAATAATAGTAGTAGTAGTAGTGGTAGTAGTAGTAGTAGTAGTAGTAGTAGAACATACGACACAAGCTGACAATCTACTGTAATATTTGAATCTCATCCATGCTTGATGAGAGAGATACGAGAAATTACAACACCAACGACTGTATCTCCTCCTTACTCTCTCACTCACTCCTGCTTGGTGAGAGAGATACGAGAAATTACAACACCAACGACTGTATCTCCTCTTCACTCTCTCACTCCACCGACGACACACACACACACACACACGCACGCCAAACGCAAGACTGAGATATTTTTACCCACGAGAGAGAGAGAGAGAGGAAATATTTTATGTGTGTGTGTGTGTGTATGAGAGAGAGAGAGAGAGGATGTGTGTGTGTGTGTGTGTGTGTGTGTGTATGAGAGAGAGAGAGAGAGGATGTGTGTGTGTGTGTGTGTGTGTGTGTATGAGAGAGAGAGAGAGAGAGGATGTGTGTGTGTGTGTGTGTAAGAGAGAAAGGATGTGTGTATGTCTATGTGTATATATGTATGTAAGAGAGTGTATGTATGTATATATGTATGTATGTATGTATGTATGTATGTAAGAGGCGTGTCCACCATTGTTCTATTGTATTATTGCAACAGGATGTATGTGTGTGTGTGTGTGTGTGTATGAGAGAGAGAGAGAGAGAGAGAGAGAGAGAGAGAGAGAGAGAGAGGATGTGTGTGTGTGTGTATATATATATATATATATATGTGTGTGTGTGTGTGAATATATATAAGTTTGTGTGTGTGTATGTGTGTAAATCTCTTTCTCTCTCTCTCACACACACACACACTCTCTCTCTCTCACTCTCTCTCTCTCTCTCTCTCTCTCTCACACACACACAAATAGGATTGTAAATGCCTGACAGATTATTTCTCACGGAATGTGTGTGTGTGTGTGTCATTTTCTCTCTCTCTCTCTCTCTTTCTCTCTCTCTATGTGTGTGTGTGTGTGTGTGTGTCATTCTCTCTCTCTCTCTCTCTCTCTCTCTTTGTATATATATATCAGAGAAAGAGAGAAAATAATAATAATAAATAAATAGAAATAATAATTACTATAGTCCCATCCTCTATCCATCCCTTCCCATCCTCTATCCATCCCTTCCCATCCTTCTTCATCCCTTCCCATCCTCTATCCATCCCTTCCCATTCTCCTAGCCAAGGGAGAATAGGAAGGTTAGGAAGGAGAATAGGAAAAAGAATTTAAAAGATAGACTTAATTACATTTACGTAAATTTCACATTCACTTTTCCACCCAATTATAAATAAACGAGACATATACGAGTGTGTATTTATGTATGTATGTCTGTATGTATGTATGTGTTATGTCTGTGTGTGTGTGTACTGTATTATGTATGTATTTGTGTGTATCTATGTATGTATCTTTGTGTGTGTATGTGTGTATGTATACGAGTGTGTATTTATGTATGTATGTCTGTATGTATGTATGTGTTATGTCTGTGTGTGTATGTACTGTATTATGTATGTATTTGTGTGTGTATCTATGTATGTATGTATCTTTGTGTGTGTGTGTATGTGTGTATCTTTGTGTGTGTGTGTATGTGTGTATGTATACGAGTGTGTAAACTGTGATATTTGTGTTTATTATTATATTATAAGGTTATATAAACTATATAACACCTATAAGACTCGTATAGAGCTATAATATTAACACACACACACACACACACACACACACATACACACACACACACACACACACACACACACACACACAATCAGAGTGAGTTACAATAAACAGCGCTTAATTTGAACTTTTATTATGTCTCGTTTTAGTATGTGGCTCGAGAGTGGACACACACACACACACACACACACACATATGTACTCGAGAGTGGACACACACACACACACACACACACATATGTACCCTGCATTCCAATTCAGCCTCTATAGGTGTACTGGGTAAAGTCATGGTCTAATGTACTGCAACCTTCGAGGACGGTCACATACTTGCACAACTAAACCCACAGGTACCCTCTTTGTATGGATCGTAAGGTCTTCTAGGGTACTTCTTTTCCTTGTAACTCCTTGTAACCTGGTGAATAAAAGCGAGCTATTTGAGTTAATTTTATGAACCAAAATTGCACACATCAACATCTATAGTTTCGGATCATTTTTCGAAGCCATCTCATTGGAAGGTGTTGCAGTACATTAGACCATCACTTTACATGGGGGAATGAGCAATAGCAGGGGATTCGAAGCTTTCTGCTGCTCCCCACACTCTTTAAATATATATAATAATATATATAATATATCTTTAAATACAAAATATACAAACAAAAACAACATTATTATTATTATTATTATTATTAGAGAGAGATAGAGAGAAAACACACACTCACACACACACATATACCCTTTTTCTCTCTCTCTCTCTCTCTCTCTCTCTCACACATTAAGGTGGCGGCACACTGGGCAATTCGGGCTAACTTGCCACTTGCTTTTGCCACCTGCTTTGTATTTTGTTAGCCCAAACGTGTGGTTTGCGACCGACTCTTGCCGGGAGGGAAAACGGATAATATGTTGGAAGCAAGTCAGGGTTGCCAGATTAGAATTCGGGCTCATTACCAAACTCCTCAATTTTTATTACCAGACTGCACTTTTCATTACCAAATCCATAAGCCAAGTGTAATATATATATATATATATATATATATATATATATATATATATATATATATATATATCACTTGGTGTGAATTACACGAAAGCGCTTGGGATTGTATGTTATTCTATGATGATGCAGGAATTCAACTGGAATTTAGTTAACAGGGCCTCGCTGTTGTTGTTGTTGGCTATAATTTGTGAAGGTACCACAATATTCTTGTAAATGCTTAGGTATTCCAAAAATATACTAATTACAAGCATTATATCTTGTAAATAACATTTATGGTACTTCTCTGACCGATTTAAGAAGAAAGTAATATGCTTTGTTATGAAATAGATATTATTTATAGTGCATGCTGACTGACTCGGGCGAGCACTGGGAGGTGGTAAAGCTTCATACCCCTGGCGCCCGATTGTTCCAATAATGTGGCCGGGAAGAGGGCAAGGAAGGCTCAGAAACACCACTCAGAAAACCAAAACACGCGCGGGTGCTAATTCTCGGGGCTCGGGCGCGCGGTGGAGCGACTGAGAAAACGGCTGTCAGTTAGTTACCCCGGTTCCCGGTTAAATCCGGTTCCCTGTTAAATCCGCTGGCGATCACACGCAATCCTTCAGTTAGTTACCCCGGTTCCCGGGGTAACTAACTGAAGGATTGCGTGTGAACGCCAGCGGATTTAATTTGGAAGTTGGTTAACGGAGTGATGGCCGAGTTATGATGTGCCGCCACCTTAACTCTCTCTCTCTCTCTCTCTCTCTCTCTCCAAGGGGGTGCTAGAGTAGGGGACAGGCCTGGGGGGGTTTCAGGGGGTGCGGGAATAAGGGGACATGCTTGGGGATTTAATTAAGGATGTGCGGGCGTAGGGGGGACATATAAATAATAATAATAATAATAATAATAACAATAATAATAATAGTTACTTGGCAACTCCACCACTGTCAACCCCACCACTCATTGACGCCTCGCTCGGGCCAAAACATAAATTACATATGTGTATTCCTCACGTGATATCTTTGTAGCCAGTAGTCCTAGACAGCTGGGGATGGTCTCATTGGAAAGAGGAAGAGTTGTTGCTTAAAATGAAACTAAGTATAAGTTTCTAGGCATTGTAGTTTAGAGAGAAAGAGTGAATGTAATAGACCGACAGGGAGAGAGAGAGAAATGTGTGTGTACGCGTATGTAAGAGAGAGGAAATTTTTTTACATATGTGTATTCCTCACATGATATCTTTGTAACCAGTAGTCCTAGACAGCTGGGGATAGTCTCATTGGAAAGAGGAAGAGTTTCTGCTTAAAATGAAACTAAGTATAAGTTTCTAGGCATTGTAGTTTACACGTAGGTAGTGAGTGAAGTAAGGAGGTTGGTGGGAGGAATGTGTGTGCGTGTACGGGGAGTGTGTGTGTGTACGGTAGGTTTGTGTGCGTGTACGGGGAGTGTGTGTGTGTACGGTGTCTATGTGTGTACGGTAGGGGTGTGTATGTATGTATGTGTGTAAACTATGATATTTGAGTTTGTTATTGTATTATAAAGGTGTCTTCTATTTATGCCACTTGATCAACCCGGGTTGGCGGGAAAAACCCGGGTTGGCAACCCGGGTTGGCGGGAAAAACCCGGGTTGTCAACCTGGGTTGGTGATAAAGACCCGGGTTGTCTGGTGTAAATAGAACACACCCACCACCAACCCGGGTTGATGTTCCTTTGTTTATAAACATTAATAAACATTTCCCTCCAATGTTACGGATTAGGGAACTCACTCAGGAAACTTCAAAATAATATTGCCTTTATGTGTTTTGTAGATAATGTCTCGTGTTTACCAGTGTTTGTTTTTGGTGCGTCAGCCTGCCAGCCTGGTGCCAGCCTGCAGCCTGCTGAACGCAGCCCTAGTAAGTACACATGCACCTCTCAAGTTAACTCGTTATGTTTGGGTTAATCGGCGGCGGCGGCGGCGACGGCGTGGTGACGGCGGCGGTGTGGTGGTGGCGGCGGCGGTGTGGTGGCGGCGGCGGTGTGGTGGCGGCGGCGGTGTGGTGGCGGCGGCGGCGGCTACGACGACGATAGAATTTTTTTTTTAAATAATTAATTAATAAAAAAAATATACAAATAATTTATTAAAAAATAATAATAATAACTAATTATTAAAAATAAATAAATAAATAAATGACGACGACGATAATAATTAATAATAATAATAAAAAAAAAAAAAAAATTATTAAACAAAAAAATATTAATTAAAAAAATAAAATAATAATAATAATAATAATAATAATGATAATATTTTTTTTTATATATATTTTTTTTATTAATTAACTTTTTTTTTTTTATATTAATTTTTTTTCGTCATAACGAGTTAACTTGAAAGGTGCATGTGTACTTACTAGGTGTGTATGTGTGTATGTATGTATGTATGTATGTCCAACATGACAAGTTTTTCAGAAACCAAAATTTTGACCGACTCAAAATGTCAAAAATCCATATACGTCAATTTTGAGTAATGGATATGAGAGGGGGGATAATTTTGAAGTGTGAAGGTAGAGTTTATTAATTGACACAGAATTCCGTTTTTAATTTTGATTTATAACGAAAATATTTTGACCTATGAGCGTTTTTTTGGATTAAAATTCCAACTCTAAAAAACGTTTATAACTCTGAAAATATAAACAATAGAATAAATCTGAAAAATTTAGTTTTAGCTAATGTTATATTCTCCCTTCTCACCAAATCTCATCAAAATCCATATATATTTACCCACTCAAAATTTAACTCAAAATTTTGGATACAAATTTGCATATATCTCGAAAACGGTGAATCTGAGAGCAAAACGGGGCAAATTTCTCCCCCCCCCTTGGAGCCACACCCCCCATTCAAAATTATCCCCCCTCTCATATCCATTACTCAAAATTGACATATATGGATTTTTGAAATTTTTGAGTCGGTCAAAATTTTGGTTTGTGGAAAAAGAACTGAGAACGTGTGTGTGTGTGTGTGTGTGTGTGTGTGTGTGTGTACGTGTGTGTGTGTGTGTGTGTGTGTACGTGTGTCGGTGTATGTGGCTGGAGAATACACACACACACACACACACACACACACAGAGAGAGAGAGAGAGAGAGAGAGAGAGAGAGAGAGAGAGAGAGAGTTTTAGTATGTGGCTGGAGAGTGGATATTCACACACACACACACACACACAGAGAGAGAGAGAGAGAGAGAGAGAGAGAGAGAGAGAGAGAGAGAGTTTTAGTATGTGGCTGGAGAGTGGATATTCACACACACACACACACACACTATATACGAACATGGGGGAGTGAGGAATAGCAGGTGATTCGAAGCTTTCTGCTCCTCACACTCTGCTCAGAAATTATGTATCACGAGTGTATAGTGTATAGTGTATAGTGTATAGTCTAGTGTATAGTGTATAGTGTATAGTCTAGTGTATAGTGTATAGTGTATAGTCTAGTGTATAGTGTATAGTGTATAGTCTAGTGTATAGTGTATAGTCTAGTGTATAGTGTATAGTGTATAGTGTATAGTGTATAGTGTATAGTGTATAGTGTATAGTGTATAGTGTATAGTGTATAGTGTATAGTGTATAGTGTATAGTGTATAGTGTATAGTGTATAGTGTATAGTGTATAGTCTAGTGTATTGTGTATAGTGTATAGTGTATAGTGTATAGTGTATAGTGTATAGTATAGTGTATAGTGTATAGTCTAGTGTATAGTATATAGTGTATAGTGTATAGTGTATAGTGTATAGTGTATAGTGTATAGTCTAGTGTATAGTGTATAGTGTATAGTGTATAGTGTATAGTCTAGTGTATAGTGTATAGTGTATAGTCTAGTGTATAGTGTATAGTGTATAGTGTAGTGTATAGTGTATAGTGTATAGTGTATAGTCTAGTGTATAGTGTATAGTGTATAGTCTAGTGTATAGTGTATAGTGTATAGTCTAGTGTATAGTGTATAGTGTATAGTCTAGTGTATAGTGTATAGTGTATAGTCTAGTGTATAGTGTATAGTGTATAGTCTAGTGTATAGTGTATAGTGTATAGTGTATAGTGTATAGTGTATAGTCTAGTGTATAGTGTATAGTGTATAGTGTATAGTCTAGTGTATAGTGTATAGTGTATAGTGTATAGTGTATAGTGTATAGTGTATAGTCTAGTTTACACACAGGTTTGGGGTGTGTGGGAATAGGGGGACAGGCTTGGGGGTTTGTGAGTGTTAGAGGGGTGCGGGAATAGGGGGACAGGCTTTCTACCCACCCCAAGCCTGTCCCCTTATTGCCGCACCCCCCAGTCCCCCCCAAACAAGCTCCTTCTATATAAGTTGTGTTTCGTGGTAATATTTGAAGCACTCGCTAACCTCCAATTATCTCACTAATTACCGTTTTACACAAAATCTATAAGAGATACGTTGATGAAATTTATAGGATAGATGCATCACCTATCCCTGCATATAGGGTAAAAAAATGATTAATCTAGGTATAAAACTAAGGTTGGGAGAACTAAAAATGTTAACTCATAATTTACACACACCGACAACCTCCTCTCCCAACTCTCCTCTCGTGTGTGTGTGTGTGTCGGTGTGTGTGTGTGTGTGTGTGTATGTATTATCTGACTACATCACATCATACATACACATACATACATACACACATTCATTACTTTCTCCATCCCATCTAATAAATACACATACATACATACACATACATGCGTCGGGGTATCGGTGTATCAGTATCGGTGTGTCAGTGTGTGTCTCGGTGTGTGTGTGTGTGCGTGCGTGTGTGTGTCGGTGTGTGTGTGTGTGTGTGTGTCGGTGAGGGAGTAATCTAGCCGGCTGTTAGTTCAGTTTACCTCCGACCATCAGTGTTAACAGAACCTCAACCAGGATTAAGTATTGGATTATTTATTATTTATTTATTATTATTTATTATTTATTATTTATTATTATTTATTATTTAGTGAATTAATTATGGCCTAATTTATTTAATTTTGGGTTTGTTGAAGTGATATATTTATTGAATTAATTACGGCTTAATCTAATTTAATTTTGGGTTAATTCGTATTCAAACTTCAAACAGGATTAAGTAGAGATTATTTATTTATTGAAGTGATATATTTAGTGAATTAATTATGACCTAATCTAATTTAATTTTGGGTTTATTAGTGATATATTTAGTGAATTAATTATGGCCTAATTTATTTAATTTTGGGTTTATTGAAGTGATATATTTAGTGAATTAATTATGACCTAATCTAATTTAATTTTTGGGTTTATTGAAGTGATATATTTAGTGAATTAATTATGGTCTAATTTATTTAATTTTGGGTTTATTGAAGTGATATATTTATTGAATTAATTATGGCGTAATCTAATTTAATTTTGGGTTTATTAGTGATATATTTATTGAATTAATTTTGGCTTAATTTAATTTAATTTTGGGTTTGTTGAAGTGATATATTTATTGAATTAATTACGGCTTAATCTAATTTAATTTTGGGTTTATTCGTATTCAAACTTCAATCAGGATTAAGTAGAGATTATTTATTTATTGAAGTGATATATTTATTGAATTAATTTTGGCTTAATCTAATTTTGGGTTTATTGAAGTGATATATTTATTGAATTAATTACGGCTTAATTTAATTTATTTTTGGGTTTATTAGTGATATATTTAGTGAATTAATTATTGTCTAATTTATTTAATTTTGGGTTTATTAGTGATATATTTATTAAATTAATTGTGGCCTAATCTAATTTAATTTTGGGTTTATTAGTGATATATTTATTGAATTAATTATGACCTAATTTATTTAATTTTGGGTTTATTGAAGTGATATATTTATTGAATTAATTGTGGCCTAATTTATTTAATTTTGGGTTTATTCGTGTTAAAAATGTTTACGAATATTTCCTCTATAACTTAAAAAATAACTATTGTAAATAAGCCTGTCCCCTTATTGCTGCACCCCCCAGTCCCCCCCAAGCCTGTCCCCTTTATTGCTGCACCCCCCAGTCCCCCCCCCCCCCTACTTAAAACAATAATACACACACACACACACACACGTTAACTACCATCTTTTAATTTACTAGAAACAGCTACGTACTACCTAAAACAATAACACACACACACACTACTTAAAACAATAACACACACACACACACTACTTAAAACAATAACACACACACACACACACTACTTAAAACAATAACACACACACACACACACACACTACTTAAAACAATAACACACACACACACACACACTACTTAAAACAATAACACACACACACACACACACTACTTAAAACAATAACACACACACACACACACACACACACACACACACACACTACTACTGCATTATTTAATTCGAATTTATTTGTGAAATAGATATTTTAATTAAATTCTGACGTCATCACCACCACCTAGGCCTACCACCACCTAGGCCTACCCCCACCTAGGCCTACCCCCACCTAGGCCTACCCCCACCTAGGCCTACCCCCACCTAGGCCTACCACCACCTAGGCCTACCCCCACCTAGGCCTACCCCCACCTAGGCCTACCCCCACCTAGGCCTACCCCCACCTAGGCCTACCCCCACCTAGGCCTACCAGGAGATGGGATACGATTTGGTGAGTATATAATTATATTTATTAGTATTTATTTTGTAATAATAATAATAATAATAATAATATTCTGTTATCATTTAGTTACTGTAATTAATCGTTTAGTTACTGTAATTAATCGTTTAGTTACTGTAATTAATCGTTTAGTTACTGTAATTAATCGTTTAGTTACTGTAATTAATCGTTTAGTTACTGTAATTAATCGTTTAGTTACTGTAATTAATCATTTAGGCATTATTAATATTAATTTGTTAATAATGTTTATATAATGTTAATAATAATATTAAATTAATAATGTATGTGTGTGTGTGATATTAATAATGTGTATGTGTATGTGTGTGTGTGATATTAATAATGTGTATGTGTATGTGTGTGTGTGATATTAATAATGTGTATGTGTATGTGTATGTGTGATATTAATAATGTGTATGTGTATGTGTGTGTGTGATATTAATAATGTGTATGTGTATGTGTGTGTGTGATATTAATAATGTGTATGTGTGTGTGTGTGATATTAATAATGTGTATGTGTATGTGTGATAATATAAGTTTATTAAAATTACATGTTTATTTGCAGAAACGACCACTACTACCACTACTACCACCACTACTACTACTACTACCACCACTACTACTACCATCACTACTACTACCATCACTACTACTACCACTACTACCATCACCACCACACACACACACACACACACACACACACACCATCCAATTAATCAACAATAAGGTAATAATTATTCCATTTTGTTTACACTGACAAATAAATGAATAAATCACTAAAAAAAATAATGAAATTAATAAATAAATAGTAATAAATAGTAACACACACACACACACACACACACACACACACACACACACTTACAAGACAAATAAATAATGTATTCTTTATATTTTCAGATACCTGTACGACATTGAAGAAGAGAGAGAGAGAGAGAGAGAGAGAGAGAGAGAGAGAGAGAGAGAGAGAGAGAGAGAGAGAGAGAGACATCATCACCCCTGTGTGTGTGTGTGTGTAGATGCGTGTGTGTATAGATGTGTATGTGTGTGTGTGTGTGTGTGCATAGATGTAGATGTGTGTGTGTGTGTGTGTGTGTGTGTGTATAGATGCGTGTGTGTGTAGTTTTATATATATAACTATAATATTAATAACACTAACCTATAACAATAACCAACAATAACAATAAACAACAATAACAATAACCATAACCATAACAATAACCAATAGTAACAAACAATAACAATAACAATAACCAACAATAACAATAAACAACAATAACAATAACAATAAACCAACAATAACAATAACCAACAATAATAATAACAATAACAATAACAATAACAATAACCAATAATAACAATAATAATAACAATAACAATAACCATAACAATAACCAATAATAACAATAAACAACAATAACAATAACCAACAATAATAATAACAATAACAATAACAATAACAATAACCAACAATAACAATAACCAATAGTAACAAACAATAATAACAATAACAATAACCAACAATAATAATAACAATAACTAACAATAACAATAACCAACAATAATAATAACAATAACCAACAATAATAACAATAACAATAACCAACAATAATAATAACAATAACTAACAATAACAATAACCAACAATAATAATAACAATTAATAATAATAACAATAACAATAACCAACAATAACAAATGTCAATATTTAATTCACTAATATTATTTAATTTATTTTTCTATGTGCAAAAAATATCCTTGGTTCACATTACAGCCGACGTCATTAAAGTTGACGGTGTGGACGTCAATAACGGCTTGGCTTGACGTCCACCTGAGGAATACCCTTGGTTCACATTACAGCCGACGTCATTAAACGTGACGGTGTGGACGTCAATAACGGCTTGGCTTGACGGAAACCCCATCGTAATTCGAACTGTTATGGTTTGTGTGTGTGTGTGTGTGTGTGTGTTTGTCCTGTAATTTATAACCATGCAGGATACATACATACATACATACACACTGTATATTTATTTATTTATATGCCTTATTTTGTTTTATAAATTGATAATAGATAATATAATAATTTAATTTGTGTTTATTATGTGTATGTTTGTGTTTTTTTCTTCTAACAAATGGTTACTTCGTGGGGTGTTTTTTTTTCATTATATATTCGTGTTTTTTTTTCTTCTAACTAATGATTCGTGTTTTTTTTCTTCTAACTAATGATTCGTGTTTTTTTTTCTTCTAACTAATGATTCGTGTTTTTTTTTCATTATATATTCGTTTTTTTTTTTTTCTAATTAATGATTCGTGTGTTTTTTCATTATATATTCGTGTTTTTTTTTCTTCTAACTAATGATTCGTGTGTTTTTTTCATTATATATTCGTGTTTTTTTTTCTTCTAACTAATGATTCGAATATATGAAACACAAGGCTGATTCCCTGTAATGTATGGCCCAGCGACCTCTCCACCCACCTGAGACCCGAGTCAGCTTCGGCTATGGCTGACTAAGCAGGAAGACCTCGGACAGCTGACTCAACCCCCCCCCCCCTAACTAATGATTCGTGTTTTTTTTTTCATTATATATTCGTTTTTTTTTTTCATTATATATTCGTGTTTTTTTTTCATTATATATTCGTGTTTTTTTTTCATTATATATACGTGTTTTCTTTTTTCTAACTAATGATTCGTGTTTTTTTTTTATATATATATTCGTGTTTTTTCTACTAACTAATGATTCGTGTTTTTTTTTATACATATTCGTGTTATTTTTATTTTTGTTTTTCTAACCAATGCTTCGTGTTTTTTTTTCATTATCTATTAATGTTTTATTATTATATATGTATTATTATTATATATGTATACTTTTTATGTATAGTATGTATTTATATTTTTGTGCATTTTATATTTGAATATTATCGTATGTGTGTGTGTGTGTATGTGTTAGTAAACCTTTTTGGAAATTCTCTATGTATTCCATATGTGCTCAACATTTATTTATACACACATACATTAATGTTGCTTGTTTTTATATATATATATATATATATATATTTTAAACTTTTTTTTTTTTTTTTTTTTTTTTTTTTTTTTTTTTTTTTTTTATAACTTCATGAAGTCAAAAACCAAAATATATTAACGTTCGTTTTCTTCTTTACAGATTGAGTAACGGCTAAGAAGAGGACGGTTGGTAAATATATCACCACATATACACACATAGACTGATGGGATATTAATTAAAAAATCTCCTTAGATAAGCTTATTGTTATAACTTAATAATAATAATAATAATAATTAATAATAATAACTTGAGTTCATTTGTAGGTCAGATGATTACAACCTTAAATATGTACAGGATCATACAGGTTGTATATTTATTATAGAATTTATGAATATAGTTTATGAATATAGGTATAGGTAGGTAGGGTATAGGTGTTAAATTATCTTATACGTCACTCTGTATTTCCTTATAGCATGTATGGACTACGACAAGAGGACCCAAGCAAGAAGATGGAAACAAGAGGAAACAAGAGGAAACAAGAGGTGATTTACTTATTATAGATTGACTATATTTGATTTGGATATATGATGGTGATAATAATTAGACTGTGAATATAGGTATAGGTAGGTAGGGTATAGGTGTTAAATTATCTTATACGTCACTCTGTATTTCCTTACAGCATGTATGGACTACGACAAGAGCAACTACCCAACTACGACTACCCAAGCAAGAAGATGGAAACAAGAGGATGCAGACCACTACAGGTGATTTACTTATTATAGATTGACTGGGTATTACAGCATCAAGGCAATCTTTTGTTTACCTTCTCTTTATTTACTCAAGACATTTGTTTGGAATAGGTTGGTGTGGGAGAGACGTAATAATAATAATAATAATAATAATAATAATAATTAAAAAAAAAAAAAAAAAAAAAAAAAAAGGGACATTGGTTTCACGAAAATAATTGACATAAATATCGAAAGTGTAGAAATGGTTACATAACAAACAGCCTTTGAGTAACTGCTTTTTTTTATTTAGTTAGTTTTCTCTAACGTGCAGAATGCAATCTCAAACTTTGCAGGCGTTTTTCTGGAAATAATGGTTGGTGAACTTTGATATCAATAAGCTCTGTTATTATAAACTATAGAAGGATCGTATGTATAGCATTCAAAAGCTCGTAAAAAGTTCTATAAATTCACCGTTGGGAATTTACAAAATCCATCGTTTTCGTATGGCTATTTTTTTTTTAATCGGAAAAATAACAAAAAAATGTTTGTATAACTTTCTATTTCTCAAACTTGCGACGGTGAAAGTTTAGATATACTTTCTGTGAGTTTATTCAATTGCACAGCAAGATGATTTAATTGGGATTGTAGAAGATAGAGTTTTAGTAATGATATAATTTAGGCCTAAAAAAAATCGTAACTTTAAAACCAGAAGACTGATTTTCAATTGTGAAGTACGTATCATTATTATTATTATTATCTTATACGTCACTCTGTATGTCCTTATAGCATGTATGGACTACGACAAGAGGACCCAAGCAAGAAGATGGAAACAAGAGGAAACAAGAGGAAACAAGAGGTGATTTACTTATTATAGATTGACTATATTTTATTTGGATATATGATGGTGATAATAATTAGACTGTGAATATAGGTATAGGTAGGTAGGGTATAGGTGTTAAATTATCTTATACGTCACTCTGTATTTCCTTACAGCATGTATGGACTACGACAAGAGCAACTACCCAACTACGACTACCCAAGCAAGAAGATGGAAACAAGAGGATGCAGACCACTACAGGTGATTTACTTATTATAGATTGACTGGGTATTACAGCATCAAGGCAATCTTTTGTTTACCTTCTCTTTATTTACTCAAGACATTTGTTTGGAATAGGTTGGTGTGGGAGAGACGTAATAATAATAATAATAATAATAATAATAATAATAATAATAATTAAAAAAAAAAAAAAAAAAAAAAAAAAAAGGGACATTGGTTTCACGAAAATAATTGACATAAATATCGAAAGTGTAGAAATGGTTACATAACAAACAGCCTTTGAGTAACTGCTTTTTTTTATTTAGTTAGTTTTCTCTAACGTGCAGAATGCAATCTCAAACTTTGCAGGCGTTTTTCTGGAAATAATGGTTGGTGAACTTTGATATCAATAAGCTCTGTTATTATAAACTATAGAAGGATCGTATGTATAGCATTCAAAAGCTCGTAAAAAGTTCTATAAATTCACCGTTGGGAATTTACAAAATCCATCGTTTTCGTATGGCTATTTTTTTTTTAATCGGAAAAATAACAAAAAAATGTTTGTATAACTTTCTATTTCTCAAACTTGCGACGGTGAAAGTTTAGATATACTTTCTGTGAGTTTATTCAATTGCACAGCAAGATGATTTAATTGGGATTGTAGAAGATAGAGTTTTAGTAATGATATAATTTAGGCCTAAAAAAAATCGTAACTTTAAAACCAGAAGACTGATTTTCAATTGTGAAGTACGTATCATTATTATTATTATTATCTTATACGTCACTCTGTATGCCCTTATAGCATGTATGGACTACGACAAGAGGACCCAAGCAAGAAGATGGAAACAAGAGGAAACAAGAGGAAACAAGAGGTGATTTACTTATTATAGATTGACTATATTTTATTTGGATATATGATGGTGATAATAATTAGACTGTGAATATAGGTATAGGTAGGTAGGGTATAGGTGTTAAATTATCTTATACGTCACTCTGTATTTCCTTACAGCATGTATGGACTACGACAAGAGCAACTACCCAACTACGACTACCCAAGCAAGAAGATGGAAACAAGAGGATGCAGACCACTACAGGTGATTTACTTATTATAGATTGACTGGGTATTACAGCATCAAGGCAATCTTTTGTTTACCTTCTCTTTATTTACTCAAGACATTGGTTTGGAATAGGTTGGTGTGGGAGAGACGTAATAATAATAATAATAATAATAATAATAATAATAATAATAATAATAATAATTAAAAAAAAAAAAAAAAAAAAAAAAAGACATTGGTTTCACGAAAATTATTGACATAAATATCGAAAGTGTAGAAATGGTTACATAACAAACAGCCTTTGAGTAACTGCTTTTTTTTATTTAGTTAGTTTTCTCTAACGTGCAGAATGCAATCTCAAACTTTGCAGGCGTTTTTCTGGAAATAATGGTTGGTGAACTTTGATATCAATAAGCTCTGTTATTATAAACTATAGAAGGATCGTATGTATAGCATTCAAAAGCTCGTAAAAAGTTCTATAAATTCACCGTTGGGAATTTACAAAATCCATCGTTTTCGTATGGCTATTTTTTTTTTAATCGGAAAAAATAACAAAAAAATGTTTGTATAACTTTCTATTTCTCAAACTTGCGACGGTGAAAGTTTAGATATACTTTCTGTGAGTTTATTCAATTGCACAGCAAGATGATTTAATTGGGATTGTAGAAGATAGAGTTTTAGTAATGATATAATTTAGGCCTAAAAAAAATCGTAACTTTAAAACCAGAAGACTGATTTTCAATTGTGAAGTACGTATCATTATTATTATTATTATCTTATACGTCACTCTGTATGCCCTTATAGCATGTATGGACTACGACAAGAGGACCCAAGCAAGAAGATGGAAACAAGAGGAAACAAGAGGAAACAAGAGGTGATTTACTTATTATAGATTGACTATATTTTATTTGGATATATGATGGTGATAATAATTAGACTGTGAATATAGGTATAGGTAGGTAGGGTATAGGTGTTAAATTATCTTATACGTCACTCTGTATTTCCTTACAGCATGTATGGACTACGACAAGAGCAACTACCCAACTACGACTACCCAAGCAAGAAGATGGAAACAAGAGGATGCAGACCACTACAGGTGATTTACTTATTATAGATTGACTGGGTATTACAGCATCAAGGCAATCTTTTGTTTACCTTCTCTTTATTTACTCAAGACATTTGTTTGGAATAGGTTGGTGTGGGAGAGACGTAATAATAATAATAATAATAATAATAATAATAATTAAAAAAAAAAAAAAAAAAAAAAAGGGACATTGGTTTCACGAAAATAATTGACATAAATATCGAAAGTGTAGAAATGGTTACATAACAAACAGCCTTTGAGTAACTGCTTTTTTTTATTTAGTTAGTTTTCTCTAACGTGCAGAATGCAATCTCAAACTTTGCAGGCGTTTTTCTGGAAATAATGGTTGGTGAACTTTGATATCAATAAGCTCTGTTATTATAAACTATAGAAGGATCGTATGTATAGCATTCAAAAGCTCGTAAAAAGTTCTATAAATTCACCGTTGGGAATTTACAAAATCCATCGTTTTCGTATGGCTATTTTTTTTTTAATCGGAAAAAATAACAAAAAAATGTTTGTATAACTTTCTATTTCTCAAACTTGCGACGGTGAAAGTTTAGATATACTTTCTGTGAGTTTATTCAATTGCACAGCAAGATGATTTAATTGGGATTGTAGAAGATAGAGTTTTAGTAATGATATAATTTAGGCCTAAAAAAAATCGTAACTTTAAAACCAGAAGACTGATTTTCAATTGTGAAGTACGTATCATTATTATTATTATTATCTTATACGTCACTCTGTATGCCCTTATAGCATGTATGGACTACGACAAGAGGACCCAAGCAAGAAGATGGAAACAAGAGGAAACAAGAGGAAACAAGAGGTGATTTACTTATTATAGATTGACTATATTTTATTTGGATATATGATGGTGATAATAATTAGACTGTGAATATAGGTATAGGTAGGTAGGGTATAGGTGTTAAATTATCTTATACGTCACTCTGTATTTCCTTACAGCATGTATGGACTACGACAAGAGCAACTACCCAACTACGACTACCCAAGCAAGAAGATGGAAACAAGAGGATGCAGACCACTACAGGTGATTTACTTATTATAGATTGACTGGGTATTACAGCATCAAGGCAATCTTTTGTTTACCTTCTCTTTATTTACTCAAGACATTTGTTTGGAATAGGTTGGTGTGGGAGAGACGTAATAATAATAATAATAATAATAATAATAATAATAATAATAATAATAATAATAATAATAATTAAAAAAAAAAAAAAAAAAAAAAAAAAGGGACATTGGTTTCACGAAAATTATTGACATAAATATTGAAAGTGTAGAAATGGTTACATAACAAACAGCCTTTGAGTAACTGCTTTTTTTTATTTAGCTAGTTTTCTCTAACGTGCAGAATGCAATCTCAAACTTTGCAGGCGTTTTTCTGGAAATAATGGTTGGTGAACTTTGATATCAATAAGCTCTGTTATTATAAACTATAGAAGGATCGTATGTATAGCATTCAAAAGCTCGTAAAAAGTTCTATAAATTCACCGTTGGGAATTTACAAAATCCATCGTTTTCGTATGGCTATTTTTTTTTTAATCGGAAAAATAACAAAAAAATGTTTGTATAACTTTCTATTTCTCAAACTTGCGACGGTGAAAGTTTAGATATACTTTCTGTGAGTTTATTCAATTGCACAGCAAGATGATTTAATTGGGAGTGTAGAAGATAGAGTTTTAGTAATGATATAATTTAGGCCTAAAAAAAATCGTAACTTTAAAACCAGAAGACTGATTTTCAATTGTGAAGTACGTATCATTATTATTATTATTATTATCTTATACGTCACTCTGTATGCCCTTATAGCATGTATGGACTACGACAAGAGGACCCAAGCAAGAAGATGGAAACAAGAGGAAACAAGAGGAAACAAGAGGTGATTTACTTATTATAGATTGACTATATTTTATTTGGATATATGATGGTGATAATAATTAGACTGTGAATATAGAATTAGGTAGGTAAGATAGATGTTAAGGCAGAGAGAGAGAGAGAGAGAGAGAGAGAGAGAGAGAGAGAGAGAGGGAGAGGGAGAGAGAGAGAGATTAAGGCAGAGTGAGGCATGATTTGTTATTATTATTATCTTATACGTCACTCTGTATTTCCTTATAGCATGTATGGACTTCAACAAGAGGATGACACAAGCAAGAAGATGGAAACAAGAGGAAACAAGAGGTGATTTATTTATTATAGATTGACTATATTATTTTATTTGGATAATTATATGATGGTGATAATAATTAGACAGTGAATATAGAATTAGGTATAGAATTAGGTACTATGGGTATCTCAAACCATTTACTGTCTAATGTTTTCACGTTCACATAATATGATATTATTGTTTTAATTAAATATATAGTGTGTAGCTACTTGTAGTAAATTAAAAGATGATAGTTAACCTATTTATTGTAAAGTTTATCATCTAGCTAAGGAACAGAGGGATGGAAGCTGTCAAACTCTTACCTGAGTTACCCCTATATGGAGGATTATATTTGACCATGACTGTAGGTAGGGTATAGGTATAGGTATAGGTAGATAGGGTATAGGTATAGGTATAGGTAGATAGGGTATAGGTATAGGTATAGGTAGGTAGGGTATAGGTATAGGTATAGGTAGGTAGGGTATAGGTGTTAAATTATCTTATACGTCACTCTGTATTTCCTTACAGCATGTATGGACTACGACAAGAGCAACTACCCAACTACGACTACCCAAGCAAGAAGATGGAAACAAGAGGATGCAGACCACTACAGGTGATTTACTTATTATAGATTGACTGGGTATTACAGCATCAAGGCAATCTTTTGTTTACCTTCTCTTTATTTACTCAAGACATTTGTTTGGAATAGGTTGGTGTGGGAGAGACGTAATAATAATAATAATAATAATAATAATAATAATTAAAAAAAAAAAAAAAAAAAAAAAAAAAAAAAGACATTGGTTTCACGAAAATTATTAACATAAATATCGAAAGTGTAGAAATGGTTACATAACAAACAGCCTTTGAGTAACTGCTTTTTTTTATTTAGTTAGTTTTCTCTAACGTGCAGAATGCAATCTCAAACTTTGCAGGCGTTTTTCTGGAAATAATGGTTGGTGAACTTT
>JAWZYT010001362.1:52500-60000 GCA_034508575.1 Petrolisthes manimaculis
CCCATCCTCCTAGCCAAAGGAGAATAGGAAGGTTAGGAAGGAGAATAGGAAAAAAGATAGACTTAATTAGATTTACGTAAATTTCACATTCACTTTTCCACCAAATTATAAATAAACGAGACATATACGAGTGTGTAAACTCTGATATTTGTGTTTGTTATTATATTATAAGGTTATATAAACTATATAACACCTATAGGACTCGTATACAGCTATAATAATAATAATAATAATAATAATCATTCCGTTTCAGCCAATCAGCGATCAGGTTCAAGTATTGATTTTTTGAGGTGGACCAATCAGAGTGACGGATTACAGTACACCGCTTAATTTGAACTGTTATTATGTATGTATGTATATGTATGTATGTATGTGTGTATGTATGTATATGTATGTATTAGTAGATATCACGTATTAAGTGTGTGTGTGTGTAGGTATAAGAGATGTGGTATGAGTGAGAAGGTAATTGGTATTGAGTGTGTGTGTGTGTGTATAGTAAGGTGAGGAGTTTGTAAAGAAGGTGTATGTAAGGTGAGGAGTTTGTAAAGGTGTAAACACATATACACACAGACAGGTACATACACACACACATACACACATCTCTCTCATTCTCTAATAAGGAGACTGAATTTCTACCTGGATAAGAGGATAATTACCTACCTGTCCGTTTATTACTCTAATTAATAAATGCAAGTCTCACCTGTAAAGCTCCAAAAAAAATCTGTTTTGACCGAGAACTAGTTGAGTGTAGCGTATAAATTGCGTGCAATAAACAAAACCCACTCATTGCATGATTTGCATATCAGTCAAGTGGTATTCTCTTTAGTTAATGGTGTATTATTATAGTTATTTTTATTGTTCGCTTCGAAAAGGCAAATGTGTATTGTTTTACTGTGAAATGGTAATTGGGCTAATTATCAATAAATTGAATATTGCTTAAAAAGTTTATTTATTTTAACGCTTCGCTCGTCCATTGATTTGAGGCCAGCAAGGTCACTCACACAACCTAAATCCCACCCCTGCTGCTCTGGTACAAGGTTTCTCTTCATTACTACAGTACTACAGTCTGTGTCACGTAACACACACACACACACACACACAGTTCCTTGTTAGCCATACCACTACTACAGCCTGTGTCACGTAAAACACACACACACACACTCTCTCTCTCTCTCTCTCTCTCTCTCTCTCTCTCTCTCTCTCACATACACACACACACACACACACTCTCTCTCTCTCTCTCTCTCTCTCTCTCTCTCTCTCTCTCTCTCTCTCTCTCACATACACACACACACACACTCTCTCTCTCTCTCTCTCATACAGTACTACAGGCTGTAAGTATAAACAATAACACACACACACACACACACATACACACTACTTAAAACAATAATATCATATGTGAACGAGAAAACTTTAGAGAGGAAATGGTTTGAGATACCCATATGTGGATGATTATTATTGACCACGACTGTGTGTGTGTGTGTGTGTGTGTGTGTGTGTGTGTGCACTCTCGAGCCACATACTAAAACGAGACATAATAACAGTTCAAATTAAGCGGTGTACTGTAATCCGTCTCTCTGATTGGTCCATCTCAAAAAATCAATACTTGAACCTGATCGCTGATTGGCTGAAACGGAATGATTATTATTATTATTATTATTATAGCTGTATACGAGTCCTATAGGTGTTATATAGTTTATATAACCTTATAATATAATAACAAACACAAATATCACAGTTTACACACTCGTATACATACACACATACACACACACACAAAGATACATACATACATACATAGATACACACACAAATACATACATAATACAGTACATACACACACACAGACATAACACATACATACATACAGACATACATACATAAATACACACTCGTATATGTCTCGTTTATTTATAATTTGGTGGAAAAGTGAATGTGAAATTTACGTAAATCTAATTAAGTCTATCTTTTTTCCTATTCTCCTTCCTAACCTTCCTATTCTCCTTTGGCTAGGAGGATGGGAAGGGATGGATAGAGGATGGGAAGGGATGGATAGAGGATGGGAAGGGATGGATAGAGGATGGGAAGGGATGGATAGAGGATGGGAAGGGATGGATAGAGGATGGGAAGGGATGGATAGAGAATAGGAAGGGTTGAAGAAGGATGGGAAGGTTGGTAGAAAAATGAGAAGACTTGATAAATTAAAGGATTAACTTAAATGTTTGTTTATGAAATACGACACACACACACACTCTTTCTCTTTCTCTTTCTCTCCCTCACACACACACACACATAAACACACACACACACACACTCTTTCTCTTTCTCTCCCTCACACACACACACTCTTTCTCTTTCTCTCCCTCACACACACACACATAAACACACACACATAAACATACACACACACACAAACATAACGAGTTAACTTGAGAGGTGTATGTGTACTTACTAGGTGTGTATGTATGTGTGTATGTATGTATGTATGTATGTGTTATTAGGTACTGATGAGTGTATGTGTGTGTACTGGTGTGTGTACTGGTGTGTGTGTGTGTGTGTAGTGGCAGGAAGGATGTGTGGGGTGTGGTGGAGAGAGGTGAGGTGGTTTGGTGTGTGTGTGTGTGTGTGTGTGTGTGGTAAGGTGTAAGGTCCTCACCACTCGGTGACGCCTCGCTCGGGCCAAAAAATAAATTACATATGTGTATTCCTCACGTGATATCTTTGTAGCCAGTAGACCTAGACAGCTGGGGATGGTCTCATTGGAAAGAGGAAGAGTTTCTGCTTAGAATGAAACTAAGTATAAGTTTCTAGGCATTGTAGTTTACACGTAAGTAGTGAGTGAAGTAGAGAGACCGATAGAGAGAAATGTGTGTGTACGCGTATGTAAGAGAGAGGAAAAAAAATACATATGTGTATTCCTCACATGATAACTTTGTAGCCAGTAGACCTAGACAGCTGGGGATAGTCTCATTGGAAAGAGGAAGAGTTGTTGCTTAGAATGAAACTAAGTATAAGTTTCTAGGCATTGTAGTTTACACGTAGGTAGTGAGTGAAGTAAAGAGGTTGGTGGGAGGAATGTGTGTGTGTGTACGGTAGGTTTGTGTGCGTGTACGGTGTGTGTGTGTGTACGGTGTGTGTGTGTATGTGTGTGTGTACGGTAGGGCTGTGTGCGTGTACGGGGTGTGTGTGTGTACGGTGTCTGTGTGTGTGTGTGTACGGTAGGATTGTGTGCGTGTGTGTGTACGGTAGGTTTGTGTGCGTGTACGGTGTGTGTGTGTATATGTGTGTATGTGCGTGTGTATGTATGAGTGTATGTGTGTGTGTGCGTGTGTGCGTATGTGCGTGTGTATGTATGTGTGTGTGTATGTATGTGTGGGTGTATGTGTATGTGTGTGTGTATGCGTGTGTATATGTGTGCGTGTGCGCGTGTATGTGTGTGTATGTATGTATGTGTATGTGTGTGTGTCTGTGTGTGTACGGTAGGGGTGTGTATGTATGTATATGTATGTAAGTGTGTATGTATGTATGTGCGTGTGTATGTGTGTATGTATGTGTGTATGTGCGTGTGTATGTGTGTATGTTTGTGTGTATGTATGTATGTGTGCATGTGTATGTGTGTGTATGTGTGTGTGTATGCGTGTGTGTGTGTATGTGCGTGTGTGCGTGTGTATGTATGTGTGCGTGTGTGTATGTTTGTGTATGTATGTATGTGTGTGTGTATGTATGTGTATGTGTGTGTGTGTGTATGTGTATGTGTATGCGTGTGTGTGTATGTGTGCGTGTGTGCGTGTATGTGTGTGTGTATGTGTGTGCGCGTCTGTGCGTGACAGCGAGAGAGAGAGAGAGAAAGAGAATGTGTGTGCGTATGTGTGTGTGTAGGAAAAGTGACGTCATAATCCTCTCCTCTCCTCTCTCTTTCTCTCTCTCTCTCCTTCTCTTTCTCTCTATCTCACTCTCTTTCTCTCTATCTCCCTCTCTTTCTCTCTATCTCCCTCTCTTTCTCTCTATCTCCCTCTCTTTCTCTCTATCTCCTTCTCTTTCTCTCTATCTCCTTCTCTTTCTCTCTATCTCACTCTCTTTCTCTCTATCTCCTTCTCTTTCTCTCTATCTCCTTCTCTTTCTCTCTATCTCCTTCTCTTTCTCTCTATCTCCTTCTCTTTCTCTCTATCTCCTTCTCTTTCTCTCTATCTCACTCTCTTTCTCTCTATCTCCTTCTCTTTCTCTCTATCTCCTTCTCTTTCTCTCTATCTCCCTCTCTTTCTCTCTATCTCCTTCTCTTTCTCTCTATCTCCTTCTCTTTCTCTCTATCTCCTTCTCTTTCTCTCTATCTCCCTCTCTTTCTCTCTATCTCCCTCTATTTCTCTCTATCTCCTTCTCTTTCTCTCTATCTCCCTCTCTTTCTCTCTATCTCACTCTCTTTCTCTCTATCTCCTTCTCTTTCTCTCTATCTCCTTCTCTTTCTCTCTATCTCCTTCTCTTTCTCTCTATATCCTTCTCTTTCTCTCTATCTCCTTCTCTCTCTCTCTATCTCACTCTCTCTCTCGAGTCAACCGTAAACTGAACAGAAAACGAAGATTTCAAATATAATTGGATTTTAAAATAGTCATCCATTAAAAACAATCATAGAAAACGGGAAGATTTTCTAGAAAATGGGACGGGGTTAGAAAATGTTAGAAAAAAAGAATAAACCTCACGCTACGATTCCTCAAACTCGGTTGACTTAGGTTTAAATAATGACACTAAAACATTACGTAATCGTTATTTTTTTGTAATGGGAAACGAGCCTAGAAATATATTTACTTTATCAAATTATAATTATTGGCGTACGAGTAATATTGAGTGAGTAATTTAAATAAATGTATAAACAAAGTCAATATCTACACATTCGAACATATAACCTCATTCATTACCAGATCAAAATCAGAATTGGTTATGATATGATGTGGTTAGGATGTGGTTAGGATGTTGAATATATCGATAAATAACGAGTTAAAGGCAGTTTTTAGTGTCTGGGAAATTGTAGTTTAGTAAATAACCGTTTATTTAAGACTATCTCAGTGAATTAACATCGTAATTTTTATATTAAAGGGGAAAAACTGATGTTACTTTATAGGGTTCATTTGCCAAGGTGATCTGGCAATGTTGCAGCAGGTCCGTTATTGCCATTCTACTTACGTAATGGCTACCTGTGGTCTTACCTCTTTGACAAGGCGTTCATTACGACCTCGTTAATCAATAATTACACCCTTAGGTAAGTTCATTATAATTTTCATGGGTAGATAATAGATTAATCTGACCACGTGACCCACCGTGGCCACTGATAGATAACAAATAGACGAGAAAATAGATAGATAAACAAGGCCATTTTGGACCAACTTTAAATATGGCGTCTGTGTGTTTAACCCTTCTCCTACCTTCATTAAATATCGTAATAATTTAAATATTAGAAGCTCAGGTAAGTCTATACAGCTATGAGGTATTGTTTATATCAAGGTCTATATATATATCTATCGCTATATTACCCTTTGGGAACCAAGCAAATAATAATATAGCAGAAAATAGATAGATAAGCTATTTTTTTTTTCGTCCGTGTGAAATTTTAGGATTAATTTATTATTAATTTATATTATTATTATTTAATTATAAGCTCAGGTAAGTCTATATTATTCTGAGATTATAGTTATTTATATATCTATCGTTATATCATACTGTGGTAAGTCATAGAATAATAATATAGCAGGAAATAAATAAATAAACAATATATATTTTTTGGCCCCGTTTGAAATTATCGGCGGATTAAATTCGTAATCATTTCAATATTTATTATTAATTAGGAGCTCAGGTAAGCCTATATTGTTCTGAGATTATAGTTTATTTATATATCTATCGTTATATCACATTGTGGGTAGTGTGGGAATAATAATATAGTAGGAAATAAATATATACATTTTTTTTTTTTTTGTCCCTTTGAAATTATGGGAATTTATCGTAATAATTTCAATATTTATTTTTTACTTAGCTCATTTAAGTCTATATTATTCTGAGATTATAGTTTATTTATATATCTATCGTTATATCATATTGTGGGTAGTGTGGGAATAATAATATAGGTGATAAAATCGATATATAGAAAAAAAAATTGTCGTCAGCTTATTTAAATTACATGGAGGTGGCATGACGACTCAGCGTTGCCAGATGTGCGATAATTATCAAATAAATACGATAATTTGCATGAGATAATGCGATAATTTTAGAAATATACATGAAGGAACGATAAAATGATCATTCAATTTCTTAAGTATTATTGTACCTACTCAAATTTATTGGTATATAATTATTATATAATGTACTCTGTAGGTAGGCCTATACTATATATAGTAATATTAATAAGGGAGAATAAATGAAATCACTAAAGAACTTACTTATATAACAGTGAATAAATAAATATGTGCCGAACGAAAGGTAGAATTTCCACCATCGTCACGTGTTATTGTGTGTGTGTGTGTGTGTCACGTGTTATTGTTTGTGTGTGTGTGTCCAGTCGTCGATGCCACATGGGTTTGTTTTGGTTGGTAAGCACACAAACGAAAGAATGTTTGTCCTTTAAATACCTTATGGGTGAATTATTTAATGAATTTGTTGAGTAATCTATACAGTGATTATTATTATTATTATTATTATTAGTAGTAGTAATAGTAATAGTAGTAAATGCCTTATGGGTGAATTATTTAATGAATTTGTTGAGTAATCTATACAGTGATCATTATTATTATTATTAAATGCCTTATGGGTGAATTATTTAATGAATTTGTTGAGTAATCTATACAGTGATTATTATTATTATTATTAAATGCCTTATGGGTGAATTATTTAATGAATTTGTTGAGTAATCTATACAATGATCATTATTATTATTATTAAATGCCTTATGGGTGAATTATTTAATGAATTTGGTGAGTAATCTATACAGTGATCATTATTATTATTATTAAATGCCTTATGGGTGAATTATTTAATGAATTTGTTGAGTAATCTATACAGTGATTATTATTATTATTATTAAATGCCTTATGGGTGAATTATTTAATGAATTTGGTGAGTAATCTATACAGTGATCATTATTATCTAACTGTTGGATAGATATTGTGAATGTGGATATTCGCCTTTTGCAAAATAATGAAGCCTTAAAATTTTGGTTGGTTGGGGAGCTAACAAACCAATGCCACTGTGGAATCAAGCCTTTATCACTAGAAGTAACTTTTTTATCACATTTGCATCGACTTATCTCTCTTTTTTGTTCCTCTTTCTTCCTCTGTAGTGACTCGGGGTCATCCTTGTACTCAACACTAATGTAAATCACTTACAGTTATTTATAGGAATGAGTTTCTGTTTATTTGTTTTATTAAGAGCTCAGTTCACCTTCCTCTTCCAAGTGTTCCTGGACGATAGTTTAATATATGGTATTAATATTTATTTGCTTTGCAGGTGTGTGTGTGT
>JAWZYT010001362.1:70000-75000 GCA_034508575.1 Petrolisthes manimaculis
AATATAATTAATGTTATATACTGTATATGATATAATTAAGTACAGAAATTATATATATACTATTGATTTAGTTATATCAATAGTTTATTTATGTATCTGAAAATATTTGTCTATAAATATATATGTTATAATGAACGTATGTAATATAATGTTATTATAATAAATATATGAATGATTATAATATGTAGCAAAATTATTTATTTAAGTATTTGAAATTGTTATTTGTCTATATATCTATCTAATATAATATATATATTTAATTTAATTATATATATAGTATTAATTATCTAGTATATAAATATGCATCTTAAATTAAATTCTGTATATCTATTATATATTGTATAATAATTATATGATATTGTATAACATTCTTGGCTTATTATTTCATATATTGATATTAAAAAAAAAAAAAAAAAAAAAAAAATATATATATATATATTCTGTGTATCACAAATATTTATTTATATTAATTATTCCATTTATGATTTTGTTTGTACCTCAAAAATCTATCTCGGTTTCAGATGGATTTATATATTGATCCATTACTTATAATTTTCTCGTACGTTTATATTTCCAATAGTTTATTTATTTTCAGTTTTTATATGTAGTATAAATTTCAAATTTGTTAATTGTACACCTTGATAATATGTATCATTAAATATATCAAACTCTTTATTCATTAAATATATTTAATTATTAAATATTATTATTATTATCAATATTATTAAATATTCATTAAATATATTTAATTATTAATATATTATTACTATTATTATTATTACTATTATTATTACTATTATTATTATTATTATTATTATTACTATTATTATTACTATTATTATTATTATTATTATTATTATTATTGTTATTATTATTAAATATTCATTAAATATGTATCTTTGAATAATGTGTTTCTTTATATAAACCTTTACATTTTATTTAGGTTTTTATCAAGTAAAACAACAAACAAACAACTTGTTAAACCAAATATATACAATTAACATACAATTATTACGTATATTCCAATTAAAACCTAACAACTTTATTTATTTATTACAAATTATTTATTAAAAATTTCAAAGACTTTCCAGAAAACAGCCAACACCAATTTATAAACAAAAAAAATGAATAAATCTTTATTTTGAATTTCTTATTCAAAAAAAAAAAAAAAAAAAAAAAAAAAAAAACTTTGAAAATTTAGAAATTCATATTCAAACTAAACCAAAAATTATGTGAATTTAAGAGGGTGTGGGAATAGGGGACAGGCTTGGGGGGGGGGTTGGGGGACAGGCTTCAGGGGGGACTGGGGGTGTGTGGGAATAGGGGGACAGGCTTGGGGTGGGTAGAAAGCCTGTCCCCCCCTATTCCCACACCTCCTCTAATCCCCCCCAAGCCTGTCCCCTATTCCCCCCCAAGCCTGTCCCCCAACCCCCCCCCCCCCAAGCCTGCCCCCTATTCCCACACCCTCTTAAATTCACATAATTTTTGGTTTAGTTTGAATATGAATTTCTAAATTTTCAAAGTTTTATTTTATTATTATTATTTTTTTTTTTTATTAATTTTTTTTTTTTTTTTTTTTTTGTTCTTCTGTGATCACTCCACTTCCTGTATCTTGTTCTTCTGTTCTTCTGTCTCTGTTCTCCACACACCTGAAATAACATAACGGTACAATAATTATTAGTAATTATTTGTAATTATAGTCCTGCAATCAAACCTTCTCAGGAATAATACACACACACACACACACAGGAATAATACATACACACACACACACACACAAACACACGAGGAATAATACACACACACACACAGGAATAATACATACATGTGTGTGAGAGATCACACACACACACATACCCGTAAACTGTATAACGGCTTTCTCCGAGGGTGGCTGTTGGCGGCTTTGTAGCAATGGCTGGCTTCTGTAATAATAATAATAATAATAATAATAATAATAATAATAATAATAATATTTATAATAACAATATTAATAATAATAATATTTATAATAATAATAATATTTATAATAATAATAATAATAATAATAATATTGATAATATTTATAATGATAATATTTATAATAATAATATTTATAATAACAATATTAATAATAATAATATTTATAATAATAATAATATTTATAATAATAATAATATTTATAATGATAATAATATTTATAATGATAATATTTATAATGATAATATTTATAATGATAATATTTATAATGATAATATTTATAATAATAATATTTATAATAATAATAATATCTATATTAATAATAATAATAATAATAATAATTATTATTAATAATACACACACACACACAAGTAATACACGCACATAATTATTGTGTGTGTGTGAGTGTGTGTGTGTTGTTATTATTATTATTAAATCTGTCTTTTATCAAAATACACACATACATACACAAAATTATACATACATACACACATACATACAAGTGCCTAATGTGTATGTGTGTGTGTATATATATATACAGTATATACAGGGTGTCCGGAAATTTTATACCCGAAAATTTGTCATACGTATGTTTTATTAATTTTGAAAATAAAATACTCTATTGATGTGATGTTTTTTTTTCTTAGTTTAGCGGTAATTGAGACATTTAATGAAGGGGGGGGGGGGAGTAGGGGACAGGCTTGGGGTGGGGGGGGTGCGGGAATATGGGGACAGGCTTGGGGTGGGTAGAAAGCCTGTGTGTGTAGATGGATCAAGCCGCCACACAGCCGTCAACAGCCGCCACACAGCCATCGACAGCCGCCACACAGCCGTCAGCAGCCGTCACACAGCCGTCAGCAGCCGTCACACAGCCGTCAGCAGCCGTCACACAGCCGCCACACAGCCGTCAGCAGCCGTCACACAGCCGTCAACAGCCGCCACACAGCCGTCAGCAGCCGTCAACAGCCGCCACACAGCCGTCAACAGCCGCCACACAGCCGTCAGCAGCCGTCACACAGCCATCAACAGCCGCCACACAGCCGTCAGCAGCCGCCACACAGCCATCGACAGCCGTCACACAGCCGTCAGCAGCCGCCACACAGCCATCGACAGCCGTCACACAGCCGTCACACAGCCGTCAGCAGCCGTCACACAGCCGTCAACAGCCGCCACACAGCCGCCACAGTCATCTCCCTCTCATTATTCTAGAAGAGCAAAAATAATGATAATAATAATAATAATAATAATAATAATAATAATAATAGTAATAATAATAATAGTAATAATAATAATAACAACAATAATAATAATAATAATAGTAATAATAATAATAACAACAATAATAATAATAATAATAGTAATAGTAATATTAATAATAATAATAGTAATAAAAATAATAATAATAATATTATTATTATTATTATAATGATAATATTAATAATAGTGATGATAATAATAAATATTAATATTATTAATATTATATTAATAAAAATAATTTTGCAGCCTAATTTACTTAATTAGTTTGACCATAATTATACAAAAGTGATAATCCATTTATACACTAATTTATTTATGTATAGTATACAGTAATATGTATTATGTATGTATGTATATATATATGTATATGTATATGTATGTGTATGTGTATGTATGTATGTATATGTATGTACCGTATATATACATGTATGTATGTATGTGTATGTATGTATATATGTATGTATTTATGTATACCATACAGTAATATGTATTAAAAATTAAAAATATTTTGTTGTTGTTGTAGTTCCTCACACTCACAAAAAAAAACACCTAAAAAAACACACACACACAAAAAAAAACACCTAAAAAAACACACACACACAAAAAAAAAACACCTAAAAAAACACACAAAAAAAAACCACACACAAAAAAAACACACACCAAAAAAAAAAAAAAAAACCACCTAAAAAAACACACACCAAAAAAAAAACACCTAAAAAAACACACACACCAAAAAGCACCTTAAAAAAAAAATAAAAAAAAAAACTAAAAACACACACACACACACACAAAAAAAACAGAAACTCACCCAAATAGCTGTCGGGCAAAACAGTCTTGTCTTAATAAGTCACACCAATAACTGACAACAAACACACACAAACACACACACACACACACACACACGACTTCTTCTTACTATCAAAACACACAATACAAACACCAGCTCCTCACACACACACACACACACACACACACACACACGACTTCTTCCTCTCCTCACCAAAAAATTCTCTTTTTTCAACAGCACACACACACACACACACACACACACACACACACACACACATATATACACACACACACACACACACACACATATATACACACACACATACACACACACCTTTCACAATGTCATAAAATCAAAATTATAACATCAACCTTCTTTTTAACACACATATATATATTATTATTATTTATATGTGTATACATTTCTTTATACAATATTATACATTGAATACAGTACTTTATAATTATGTAATTCATAATTATGTACTTTATAATTATGTACTTTATGTACAGTTGCCAAAAAATGTATTGTGACAATTATTGATACAACATTAAATATATTAATGTCCATAGTTGTTTGTAGGGATTATAAGTATGTATTACAGAAGGATATGTATATTTCCTTCTGTTATACATGTTTATAAGTATGTATTACAGAAGGATATGTATATTTCCTTCTGTTATACATGTTTATAAGTATGTATTACAGAAGGATATGTATATTTCCTTCTGTTATACATGTTTATAAGTATGTATAACAGAAGGATATGTATATTTCCTTCTGTTATACATGTTTATAAGTATGTATAACAGAAGGATATGTATATTTCCTTCTGTTATACATGTTTATAAGTATGTATAACAGAAGGATATGTATATTTCCTTCTGTTATACATGTTTATAAGTATGTATTACAGAAGGATATGTATATTTCCTTCTGTTATACATGTTTATAAGTATGTATTACAGAAGGATATGTATATTTCCTTCTGTTATAC
>JAWZYT010001362.1:80000-85000 GCA_034508575.1 Petrolisthes manimaculis
TGTGTGTGTATATGTGTGTATGTGTGTGTGTGTGTGTGTGTGCAGTATGAGACTATATGAAAAAACAAATAATATTTCTGCACTCTTAATTAAAAATATTGTACCGTAATTTCAAATCACCAGTGGCTGCTGTCAGTGGCTGCTGTTAGTGGCTGCTGTTAGTGGCTGCTGTCAGTGGCTGCTGTTAGTGGCTGCTGTCAGTGGCGGCTGTCAGTGGCTGCTGTTAGTGGCTGCTGTCAGTGGCGGCTGTCAGTGGCGGGTTTCTCAAGGAAGGCTGGCTTCTGTAATAATAATAATAATAATATAAGAATTTACGAGAGAGAGAGAGAGAGAGAGAGAGAGAGAGAGAGAGAGAGAGAGAGAGAGAGAGAGAGAGAGAGAGAGAGAGAGAGCTGCTCACTTATTGAAGGGTGTCCAGCTGTGGTGTGTGTGTGTGTGTGTGTGTTGGTCCCAAGACGAAGATGCCACCACTCCAAGACCAACACCTGTTAATAATAATAATAATAATAATAATAATAATAATAATAATAGTAATAATAATAATAATACTAAGAATAATAATAGTAGTAATAATAATAATAATAATAATAATAATAATAATAGTACCGTAATAATAGTGGAACTGGGGGTGTTTGGGAGTAGGGGACAGGCTTGGGGGGGTTAGAGAGGGTGGGGGGTTAGAGAGGGTGCGGGAATAGGGGGACAGGCTTTCTACCCACCCCAAGCCTGTCCCCCTACCCCTGCACCCCCCTAACCCCCCCAAGCCTGTCCCCTACTCCCACACACCCTTAAAATTTGTGGTTACATTCCATAATTGATTATTTTACTGTACTTAAATTTTGTGTAGAGTATAATTATAGTTAAATATGATCATTGCAATAATAAATATAATAATAATAATAATTAAGTGAGTAATTAAGAGAGTAATGTAATAATAATAATAATAATACTATAATAATAATTACCGTGTGTGTGTGTTACCGGGAGTTCCAGCAGACTCGGGACTGCTCGGACACACACACACACACACACACACACACACACACACACACACACACACACAGTCACATACACACAAACACACACACACACAAACTCAAACCATCCCTAATAAACTATGAAAAATAATGTATGTATGTACTGTATATGTGTGTACATATGTATATGTATGTATGTATGGGAATATGTCTATGTGGATGTATATGTGTGTGCATGTGTGTTTATGTGAACATGTGTGTATGGGTATATGTCTATGTGGATGTATATGTGTGTATATGTGTGTGCATGTGTGTTTATGTGTGTACATGTGTGTATGGGTATATGTCTATGTGGATGCATGTGGATGTGTATATGTGCATGTATGTATATAGGTTTATATGTGTGTGACAGTGTAATGAATGTATATATGTGTGTCAATATAATTAATGTTTTTGAATTATGTTTTTGAATTATACCGTAACTGTATATTTTCAGAATTAAACCATTTATTATTATTACACAGTCCTTCTTTCTTTCCTTCCTTCCATCCTTCTTTCTTTCTTTCTTTCCTTCCATCCTTCTTTCTTTTCTTCCTTCTATCCTTCTTTCTTTTTTTCCTACCATCCCTCTTTCTTTCCTTCCTTCCATCCTTCTAACCTTCCTTCCTTCCATCCTTCTTTCTTTCTTTCCTTCCTTCCATCCTTCTTTCTTTCCTTCCTTCCTTCCTTCTATCCTTCTTCATTCATTCAATATTTACGATTATCATTATTATTGTTATTATTATTATTATTAGTGTTATTATTATTAGTGTTATTATTAGTGTTATTATTATTAGTGTTATTATTATTATTATTGTTATTATTAGTGTTATTATTATTCATTCAATATTTACCGAATAACCGTAATGTTTTCAATATTTACCAAAATAACGGTAATTCTTTCAATAATTACCGAACACATATATACATAATTATAATGTAGTATTTATTTATTACCAATTAGAAAATAGTATTACCAGATATAGTTTGAATCTTGGGGGTTTTTGGCTGGGAAACCCGCAGTGTTACCACATCCGGCTAGGTCCACGGAATATGCCCCAGTCAATTTATGGTAATTTACACTGGTTAGGTCTCGGTAGTCTGCCCAGGTTAGGTCACGGTAGTCTGCCCAGGTTAGGTCCCGGTAGTCTGCCCAGGTTAGGTCCCGGTATTTTGCCCAGGTTAGGTCCAGGTAGTTTGCCCAGGTTAGGTCTCGGTAGTTAGCCCAGGTTAGGTCCCGGTAGTTAGCCCCAAAATAGTGAATAATTATATAAAAAATGTACAATATAGTGAATGGAGTACTTCTGTAGTTTTACCAATAGTAATAATAATAATAATAATAATAATAATAATAATAATAATAATAATAACAATAACAATAATAATAACAATAATAATAATAATAATAATAATAATAATAATAATACTTACCTTTCATAATCTCGTTAGCACCTGTTGAAATTACAATAGATTAGGTTTGCTTAATAATATTAATAATAATAATAATACATCATTAAGAAGCTTATAATTACCTAATATTATTATTTTAACACATTTATCAACATTATTTATTGTTTACTGAATGCTAAAGGTATTATAAATAATGTATAACTTACCAAAATGATGTAATAAGTTGGTTAGGGTGTGTGTGTGTGTGTGTGTGTCCCAAGACGAAGATGCCACCACTCCAAGACCAACACCTGTTAATAATAATAATAATAATAATAATGATAATAATAATAATAATAATAATAATAATAGTAATAATAATAATAATAATAATAATAATAATAGTAATAATAATAATAATAATAATAATAATAATAATAGTAATAATAATAATAATAATAATAATAATAATAATAGTAATAATAATAGTAATAATAGTAATAATAATAATAGTAATAATAATAATAATAGTAATAATAATAGTAATAATAATAATTAATTTTGGGTACTATTACAGAATAACTGTGTTTTTGGTTAGACTTGAGCAGTGTTACCACATTAGGCTTGAGCAGTGTTACCACATTAGGCTAGGTCCCGGGAATTTGCCCCAGTCACTTTATGATAGTTTATTCCGGTTATACCCGGTATTTTGCCCAGGTTAGGTCCAGGTAGTCTGCCCAGGTTAGGTCCAGGTAGTTAGCCCAGGTATTTTGCCCAGGTTAGGTCCAGGTAGTCTGCCCAGGTTAGGTCCAGGTAGTTAGCCCAGGTTAGGTCCAGGTAGTTTGCCCCAAATAGTGAATAATTATATAAAAAATGTACAATATAGTGAATGGAGTACTTCTGTAGTTTTACCAATAATAATAATAATAATAATAATAATAATAGTAATAATAATAACAATAATAATAATAATAACAATAATAATAATAATAATAATAATAATAATAATAATAATAATAATAATAATAATAACAATAATAATAATAATAATAATAATAATAATAATAATAATAATAATAATAATAATAATAATAATAATAATAATAATAACAATAATAATAATAATACTTACCTTTCATAACCTCGTTAGCACCTGTTGAAATTACAATAGATTAGGTTTGCTTAATAATATTAATAATAATACTAATATATCATTAAGAGAGAGAGAGAGAGAGGGAGATAGAGAGAGAGAGAGGGAGATAGAGGGAAAGAGAGAGAGATAGAGGGAGAGGGAGATAGATAGAGAGACACACACACACGAAACTTATAATTACCTATTATCATTATATTAACACATTTATCAACATTATTTATTGTTTACTGAATACTAAAGGTATTATTTATTGTTTACTGAATGCTAAATGTACTATAAATAATGTATAACTTACCAAAATGACGTAATAAGTTGGTTAATACACAGAGTGTTATTTTTCCCTCCATTTTCTCCTTAGCAGTGTTGCCAGATCAGATGCATACAATGTTACCAGATCAGGGAGAGAGAGACACACACACACACACACGAAACTTATTATTACCTAATATCGTTATTTTAACACATTTAACAACATTATTTATTGTTTACTATAAATAAATGTACTATAAATAATGTATAACTTACCAAAATGATGTAATACACAAATAATTTAGTTTCCCTCTATTTCTCAGTAGCAGTGTTACCAGATCAGATGCATACAATGTTACCAGATCAGGATATCCTCTCTTCTCCCTATTTCCTTCGTTTATCAATTATATCTCTATAATAACGAGTTTTTGACCTGTTTTCACCTGTAATTTGGATTATAAAACATAAACTACATACAATAGAGGTGAATAATTAAGAAATATAAGCATTAACTCCCTAAAAAGCTGTTAGGCTCAGGCATTACATATCCAACCCCTATATTGACTTGTTTTGACTAGAATAATGGCTTTTTGACCTGTTTTCACCTGTCATTTGGAATCTACATCATAAAATACACCTAATCTATATCATTGGAGCATCCCCAATGGGTTTAATTAAGAAATATGAGCAATAAACTAATTTGTGTTGTATATAAATATAACATCTGATTCCCTTTTCTTGTGGGAGCTGGTGGCCTAGTGGTTATGGTGCTGGAAAGTGAATTGATGGGCCACTGAGTCATAGGTTCGAGGCTCCCCTGAAACCAAGTATAAAAGATTTTAAATAGAGGTTAGGTTAGGTTAGGTTAGGTTAGGTTAGGTTAGGTTAGGTTAGGTTAGGTTAGGTTAGGTTAGGTTAGGTTAGGTTAGGTTAGGTTAGGTTAGGTTAGGTTAGGTTAGGTTAGGTTAGGTTAGGTTAGGTTAGGTTAGGTTAGGTTAGGTTAGGTTAGGTTAGGTTAGGTTAGGTTAGGTTAGGTTAGGTTAGGTTAGGTTAGGTTAGGTTAGGTTAGGTTAGGTTAGGTTAGGTTAGGTTAGGTTAGGTTAGGTTAGGTTAGGTTAGGTTAGGTTAGGTTAGGTTAGGTTAGGTTAGGTTAGGTTAGGTTAGGTTAGGTTAGGTTAGGTTAGGTTAGGTTA
>JAWZYT010001362.1:87500-88764 GCA_034508575.1 Petrolisthes manimaculis
GAGGTGAGGGGAGGGTGGGTTAGGGTGGGTAGGGTGGGGTGGTTTGGTAGGTAGGGTTGGGTGGGTGGGGTGGGGTGGGAAGGGGTGGGGTAGGTGGAGGGGTGGGGTGGGTAGGTAGGTGGGGTGGGGAGGTGAGGGGTGGTGGTTGGGGTGGTTAGGGTTGGTTAGGTTAGGTGTGGTGAGGGTAGGTAGGGTGGGTAGGTTAGGGAGGGTAGGGAGGGTGTGGGGTGGGGTGGGGTGGGGTGGTGGTAGGGTGGGGTGGGATGGGTAGGTAGGGGTGGGGTGGGGTGGTGTGGGGTGGGGTGGGGTGGGGTGGGTGGGTGGGGTGGGGAGGGGTGGGGTGGGTGGGGTGGGGGTGGGGTGGGGTGGGGTGGGGTGGGAGGTGGGTGGGTGGGGTGGGGTGGGGTGGGTGGGGTGGGGTGGGGTGGGGTGGTGGGTGGGAGGGGAGGGGTGGGTGGGGTGGGTGGGGAGGGGTGGGGAGGGTGGGGTGGTGTGGGGTGGGGTGGGTGGGGTGGGGTGGGGTGGGAGGGGTGGGTGGGGTGGGTGGGTGGGGTGGGGGTGGGGTGGCGTGGGTGGGAGGGTTGGGGTGGGGTGGGTGGGGTGGGTGGGGTAGGGTGGGGTGGGGTGGGTGGGGTGGGTGGGGTGGGGTGGGGTGGGGTGGGGGTGGGGTGGGGTGGGGTGGGGTGGGGTGAGAGAGAGGGGAAAGAAGAAGAAGGGGGGGGGGGGGTGTGTGTGTAAGTTCAGTTAAGTCTAACGTTAAAGTTAAGTTAAGTTAAGTTAAAGTTAAGTTCAGTTAAGTTAAGTTAAGTTAAGTTAAGTTAAGTTAAGTTAAGTTAAGTTAAGTAAGTTAAGTTAGTCAGTTAAGTTAAGTTAAGTTAAGTAAGTTAAGTTAAGTTAAGTTAAAGTTAAGTTAAGTTAAGTTAAGTTAAGTTAAGTTAAGTTAAGTTAAGTTAAGTTAAGTAAGTTAAAGTTAAGTTACCGTAAGTTAAGTCGTTAAGTTAAGTTAAGTTAAGTTAAGTTAAGTTAGTTAAGTTAAGTTAAGTTAAGTTAAGTTAAGTTAACGTACAGTTAAGTTAAGTTAAGTGAGTTAAGTCAAGTTAAGTTAAGTTAAGTTCAAGTTAAGTTAAGTTAAAGTTAAGTTAAGTTAAGTTAAGTTAAGTTAACGTTACAAGTTAAGTTAAGTTAAGTTAAGTTAAGTTAAGTTAAGTTCAGTTCACGTTAAAGTTAAGTTACAGTAGTTAAGTTAAGTTAAGTAACGTAAAGT
>JAWZYT010001363.1:0-30000 GCA_034508575.1 Petrolisthes manimaculis
AATTAACTGGTAATAGGATGTCATGTTAGTGCAATTTAGTCTTGCAACACGTGTAGATCCTACCGACACCACCACCACACAGCTGACTCTTCTCTCTCTCTCTCTCTCTCTCTCTCTCTCTCTCTCTCTCTCTCTCTCAACACCAGCCATGCACCTTAACTCAGCCACATAGCAACAACACAGCCAACCACACAGCCACATCACAGCCAACCATTCAGTCACATTATCCAACCACTTAGCCAGCCAACGCCACTAAATTGACTCCACACAACAGCAAACAGTAACAACAGAATAATAGAATAATAACAACAGATATATTACACACTCCTACTGTTACCTATATATATACCAAAGTCAAGAGCAGGGGACAGATGTAGTCGGCCCCAACAACTGTTTCCATGAACTTATCTTGTACACCTGTTCTTCTCTGCATCCTTTCCCCTATCACCTATTGTATTTCTTGTAGCTGTTCTGAACACACACACACACACACACACACACACACACACACACACACACACACACACACACACACACACCTGTTTCCCCTACACGTTACTCATCCTCTGCACCTGTTCTATGCATCTGTTCCTCTCACACGAATTCCTTATTACATACCATACATACACACACACACACACACACACACACACACACACACACACACACACACACACACACACACTCACACACACTCGACTATCACTGCACCATACACACACACACACACCTATCCCACCATCACCACGACTGCTAATCTCCACCTACATAGCCTAGCCTACTGTATCTAGGTACCCCTTCCACCAACCTACCTACCTACCCACTGTCTGTCACTGTCCCGCACACCAGTTGTTTCGCACGCCTACCAGTACCAACCTTTCACTACACCAGCCAAAGACTCCTATCCATTCCTCGCTCCTATCCATTCCTCTCTCCTTTCTATTTTACACCAGCCAAACACTCCTATCCATTCCTCTCCTTTCCATTGTAATACCAGTTTTCATTATACACCAGCCAGCCAGACACACCACTATACCTCTCACATTTCCATTGTAAATATCACTATTCGTTACACTAACCAAACACACCTATAATATTTTCCTGGCGTCTTTACAATGTAGGCTAACAACAATTCCTCTCTACACCAGCAAAACACAACTATCCTATTCTTCATCTTTTCACTTTGCCACTTTTCACAACACCAACCAACCAACCAACCGAACACACCAACCAATTCAATTCCACGCACCTTCCACTGTGGTATCCCTCTTCTCTATCCCAACCTAACACACCTATTCCACGCACTCTCCATTGTATCGTTGCTCCTTCTAATGTGGTATCATTTTTCGTTACATGAACCTGACACACCTATATATTCCTCCTGCCGGGCACCTTTCCACCGTCGTATACATCCCTATACTCTACCCCAACCAGACACACCAACAAAACTTTACTCCTCCACCGTGGTATCATTTTTCTCTACCCCAAACAGACACACCAATTCTTTACTCCTAACGTGGTGTCATTTTTCGCTACATCAACCCAAAACACACCGACTGTATATACTATTATATTCCTCACGCCATTCCATTGTTGTCGGCTAAACATTCACGTCTATACACCTGTTTCCCTGCACACCTGCCTTCCTCTTGCACCTGCTCCTCCTAAATAAATTCAGGGAGTTGAAGGGGGAGGGAATGTGTAATAAGGGGTGTGTGTATATATAAAGAGAGAGGAGGAAACGGAACATGTGATACAGATGGTGATGATAAAATAAGACAAATAAAAGAGAGGAGGAAAAGGAAGTAAAGGGAACAGAGGAATAATTACGATAAAGATAATGATAAGTGATACGGTACGATGAGAAGATACAAGTGATAACAAAAGAGACATAAAGGAAAGGGAATAATGTGGAGGGAGGATAAGAGAGGGAAAAGGATTATAGGCAGATTGGGTCTGTTAATAAAAGATGATAATAGAAATTAGAGGGAAATATAAATTGTAAGGAATGAAGGAAGGAAGAAGGAGGGACAAAGAAATTAAAAATAATATATTAATCATTTAACACGAAGTAGAATATATGTATACACGAATTGCATTTCCTCTCTTCTCTCTCTCTCTCCTCT
Source organism: Petrolisthes manimaculis (assembly GCA_034508575.1). Lineage (NCBI taxonomy): Eukaryota > Metazoa > Arthropoda > Malacostraca > Decapoda > Porcellanidae > Petrolisthes > Petrolisthes manimaculis. Next base: position 2,127 of record JAWZYT010001363.1, read on the forward strand.
CTCTCTCTCTCTATCTCTCTCTCTCTCTCTCTCTCTCTCTCTCTCTCTCTCTCTCTCTCTCTCTCTCTCTCTCTCTCTCTCCAGAGTAGGCTATAGAGGAAGTAACATATTTACTCTCTTCCTCTCACTCCCCTACCTGTCCCTTCCTGCTTCTGTCTCCCTTCCTCTATCCCTATACCTGTCTTCCTTGCTTCCTAGTTCTCTCTCTCTCTCTCTCTCCTCTCTCTCTCTTCTCTCTCTCTCTCTCTCTCTCTATCTCTCTCTCCTCAATTTCCGTCACTCTTCACCCTCTTCCCCTTCTATCTTCAACTTCCCCCTCTCACTTTCTCCCCCTCTGCAACCGGTGAGAGAGAGAGAGAGAGAGAGAGAAAGAGAGAGAGAGAGAGAAGAGTAGAGATTATGCAAATACAATTATTAATTAGCCCAAGCTATACAAATACAAAATATGCAGACAATTATATATGTAAATCGATGGTACAGTGCGCTAATATTAGGAATAAACAAGCAAATGTATACGTGAACATTTATTAAAACAATAACACACATACACACATAAACTCTCTATCTATTTATCTCTCTCTCATACACACACACCACACACACACACATAAAAGGAATGTACAGTATACATGCAAAATACAATTGTGAATCAGCACGAAAAATACATACATACCAAAAATAATATAAATACACACGCACACAAACACACACACACACACACTCCAATCTACACCAACCGGGTCATACAAATTGGCAAAAACAAATTACACACACGCAAACCTTTGGCCTCTCACCGGAGAATTTGCATGCAGTGGATAAGAGACAACAACTGGGCTTCATCTGCAGACCCATACATAACATTACACCACAACACAACACGAGGGGGAACACGCTGCTCACATATATATAGATTAAAAAAAATAATAATAACACCGTATTGTTGTCACGCATGAATGACCTTCGAAAATACATTACATTATCTTACGTATAGTCACATAATAATAAACGTCACATCATTAATTGTAACCGTACTTACATAGCATTACATAGTTATTGTGTCACACATACACACACACAGCCTAATATACACACGTACCATAACCAACAATAAATTACACTACATACACAGTCACACATACACACACGTAACCTATATTTCATTACCCTATACATACACAGTCACACATGCACACACGTAACGTATACTGTAGTTCATTACCCTATACATACAGAGTCACACATACACACACGTAGTCTATATTTTATTATTCTACATACACAGTCACACATACACACACGTAGCCTATATTTTATTATTCTACATACACAGTCACACCATGCACACACGAACTAATTCCACGGTTTATTTTATACAGAGGAGGAGGGGGGCGCGGTGCTTGCTGGCTACATATATAACACCACAATATTCAACCTACATAGCATAACACTGCATGCATACACATTCACACACAACACAGGATACATATTTTTTAGCCAACACACAAACACTAGCGCTTAACACACATGCACCCAGCCACCCACACACACACACACACACACCAGAACAAAAGTTACACACCTGCACCCCACACTCACACCTAGTTTCACACACAAAACGCACCATGTGGTCTATATTCATGTGGCTACTACATTGCTAAACTTTCACCAACCACATGCACCCAACTACTTATCTCTCTCTCTCTCTCTCTCTCTCTCTCTCTCTCTCTCTCTCTCCTCTCTCTCTCTCTCTCTCTCTCTCTCTCTCTCTCTCTCTCACACATACCAACACACAGCTGTTCCGAACACTTGAGTCAATCAGAATCTGCTGGTAAACTGACACGTGTTCAAAACAGACACACCACATAAATATTAACACTTGTATCTTTATTAGCCACACAAAAGCCACAATCACCCCTACACACACACACACACACATACACACACACACACACACACACATATGCAAACTCTTCTGACACACACATACACATATACAAATATCAGCAAGTCTTCTGACACACACACACACACGATTGCCACATCACCCCTGACACACACACACATCTGCAACTCTTCTCACACACACACACACACACATATGCAACTCTTCTGACACACACACACACACACACACATCAACAACAACAACAACACTTCTACCACATCATCACAACTATACATCATCACTACTATGTGTTACGTGTCTACACATCATTTACAAGCATCACTACACATTCTACTGTTGTTGTTGTTGTTTTGTCCACTGGTATGCGTCACAGACCTCTTTTATGCATCGTCACTGTTACATTATACATACATACATACATACATCACGTCTCTGGTAACACACACACACACACACACACACAGGCCTACATCCATACACATCATCTCTGCCTCACATCATCATTATTTTTTTGTTTACACACTCGCTACACCAACTCATCACATCACTCACCACTCAAACCTCACCACCACCTCACAGTTAATATAGATGCCTCCTTGTTTGTTGTCACATCATCGTTACTCATCACCATGCACTTACCCTTATCGTCGTCACACAGCTTCGTCAACACAAGTCACACACGTATCAATCTTGTACTACCACTATACCTGACTTAGGATACATTGTCCCTCATTCTTATCACCACCACCACCACCACTACTACTACTACTACTACTACTACTGAATCCACTACTACTACTACTACTACTACTGAATCCACTACTACTGAAACCACTACTACTACTACTACTACTACTACTACTTGAGTTTTGAAAGCATATAATTATTATATGTTATATTATTTAATTTGATGTTTTTTATCCTGACTATCTGAAGCTAATAGTGTAAACAGTTTGTACATATTAAATAATTTTGAATGTTTCATACATTCTAATTTAACTTTTCTGTAATTTTTACTGGATAATGTAATGCATGTGTTTTGTACTGTGTGCCTGTGTATATATATATTGCGAAATAAAGGAATAGAATTAAATTAAACTACTACTGAATTATCACCAATATGTTCACTACTTCAACGACGACAGACACACATTATAATTATGAACTGATACCTTCACTGTCACTCCAGCCATTCTATAACTAGTGTAATCTATAACAACCACAACTATCACTATCTTGCAACAACCATCCCCACCAACATTCACACTCATTATTTATTAATTTTATAATCATACACATTCAGTACGTCACTATCCAACCTCTCTCTCTCTTTCTCTCTCTCTCCCTCTCTCTCTCTCTCTCTCTCTCTCTCTCTCTCTCTCTCTCTCTCTCTCTCTCTCTCTCACCACACACACACACACACACACACACGTTCCTTACCTCCTAATCTGAATGACACCTGTTCCGTTTGCTCACCTGAAACAGACAAAAATATACATTAGAAATCATAAATAGGAAATAAAACTCAAAATCAAGATAGTCTCAAACCATTACCAGGAGTGAATCTTATGTGTGTGTGTGTGTGTGTGTGTGTGTGTGTGTGTGTTGGCAAGTTTATAGATGTAGTTTACGACCTTCAAGTAAAAATTTCGTGCGAGAGTTTGTGATTGTATAATGTGTGTGTGTGTGTGTGTGTGTGTGTGTGTGTGTGTGTGTGTGTGTGTGTGTGTGTGTGTGTGTGTGTGTAGGTTCCTTCTCGCTTTGTGAGGGTACAGGTGTGTGTGTGTGTGTACAGACAGCAGGTGGCGCCATCACAGTGTAGTGGCCATCTAGGGAAACACATAACTTGCGGAGGTGTATGGTATGTGCCCAGCTACGTGTGTTAGTGTGTGTGTGTGTGTGTGTGTGTGTGTGTGTGTGTGTGTGTGTGTGTGTGTGTGTGTGTGTGTGTGTGTGTGTGTGTGTGTGTGTGTGTGTGTGTGTGTGTGTGTGTGTGTGTGTGTGTGTGTGTGTTGTCCCTAGCTCAGCTGTTTTAACCACCACACAACATGTACAAGAGGACCAGGCCCTAAGAAATAAAACACATAATTTATAAACATACCGATATGGTGAATAGGGCCGGGCCTCCAAGACAACAACATGCATTTATAAACATACTGCAATTTATAAGGTAATAAGTCTGTATACAAACCACACATCACACGAGAGAGAGAGAGAGAGAGAGAGAGAGAGAGAAGGAATGTGTTAGAGGAGAAAGTAGGCGTGGGTTGCTACGAGGACAAGGTGACGAGGCCAAAGGAGAGATTCCTAGTAGGGGGGTGAGGGAAGGCAGGGGGAAGGCAACGAGGGGAGTGGTGGAGAAGGGTGATGGGGAAGGGAAAGAAGAGACAGTGGTGGAGGGAGGTGATGGGAAGGAAAGAAGAGACAGTGGTGGAGGGAGGTGATGGGAAGGGAAAGAAGAGAGAGTAGTGAAGTAGTGGTGAGGAAGGGAAAGATGGATAGGAGGTGATGATGAAGGGAACAGGGTGGTAGTAAAGGTTGTGGAGTGAGGAAGGGAAAGATGGAGAGGTGGTGGTGAAGGAAAGGGGAGATAGTATTAGTAGTGCAAGGTAGGGAGGATGGTGTGATGGAGAAGAGAATGAGGAGGTTATTGGTGAGGGAGATGGAGAAGGAAACACAGGGAGTTTATGGGAGAAGAGAAGGGAAGAGGGAGGTCATACTGTATGCAGATGTGGATGGATGTAAGAGAGAGAGAGAGAGAGAGAAGAGAGAGGAGAGAGAGAGAAGAGAGAGAGAGAGAAGGAAGAGAGAGAGAGAGAGAGAGAGAGAAAGAATGGGAGTTGGAAATAGGTGGGCATATAGGCCTAGCGTAATTAGCTAAAAAATAATGAGATGTAACCCCACAGGGGAAGGCTAACACAACAGTTACTACACACACACACAATAATAAAAAACACTTCCGATATACACAGATAAAGGGACAAAGATATATATATATATATATATATATATATATAAATATATATATATATATATATATATATATATATATTATATATATATATATATAGAGAGAGAGAGAGAGAGAGAGAGAGAGAGAGAGAGAGAGAGAGAGAGAGAGAGAGAGAGAGAGAGAGAGAGAGAGAGAGGTGAAGATAACGTTGCAACACAAGGAATGGAGAAGGAAAGGAGGAGAAGGTAAGGGGAAGAGGAAGAGAAGGGTGGAGGGAAGGCAGCAGTGTGAGGCAGCATCACCAAGGGGGATTACAAGACTAAGAAGGATGGGAATTGCTGTGAGAGAGAGAGAGAGAGAGAGAGAGAGAGAGAGAGAGAGAGAGAGAGAGGAGAGAGAGAGAGAGAGAATGTGGAAGGCCTACACAACCCGCCCACCTCTGATCGATCAATACACCCACTCCCCTCCACCCTCATTACACACATACATACACCCACACACACATAGCCTACACACACACCAAGATATACACAGAGACGTCAGCACCCCTCATTAAACACACAATCACACACACACACACACACACGTCCACACAAACACCCACTCCTACACGACATATTACACGCATGGTCACACACAAGACAACACCCACTTTACACACACACACACACACACACACACACGTCAACGTAATCTCTCACGTCAACACCATCAACTCACATTTACAGACCCAAACAAACAAGGTGTACTTTTATCAAACAGTCATGGCTCTATATAGTGTTTGTGTGAAGGGACAGAAAGTGGGACGAGGAAGAGCACTGAGTAGTCAAGGAGGCAAGCATGGGCGATATAAACTGGTGTATACGGTAATTATTAAGGGGCTGGTAATTCACTTTTGTTATATTGGAGTGCCTTGATTCCTCCACCAAAGTATGCCATGCAGCGAATACGAGTCATAGGACCAGATGATAAAAAAATAAAAATAATGGTGTTCTGGTGCTTGCATGCATGGAATATAGTTTTGAGGAATTATATATGTGCTCCAGATTTACTAACACTGTACTTCTCCCTTAATTAATTAATGGTGAGATTGGTATGGTAGGTTAGTTAGCTATAGGTGTTGGGGATGGATAGGATAATCATGGGTGCAATAATAATAAAATAAAAAAGTTAGTGAACAACCAAGGCAGACGAGGCATGAACTGGCTTACTATTATTATTGTTATTATTATTATTATTATTATTATTATTATTATTATTATTATTATTATTATTATTATGTGGTCGAGATCTCCAAGGTACTGAGGTTGGAATACTACGGGACGATACATTGTGAAATTTTGTACAGTAGATTATTTAGTAGTTTGTGAGAATCGATACTTTTCACCGATTAGGATTACTCACACTAAAGGAAGGATGGATAAAAGAGATGAAGGCGTGAAGAGGAACAGGAGAGGTGGAAGTTGAAAGAGGTGAAGGGAGGAACGAGAGAGGTGGGAGGGAGGGAGGGAGGAGGGGAGGAAAGTGGAGAAAGACTATAGGACTTGGAGGAAATGGAGAGATAAAGATGGATGGAGAGGTGGAGAGAAATGGAGGAATAAAGTGGAATGGAAAGTTGGAGAGGGAAGGGTGGAGAGGGTGGAGAGGAAAGGAAAATGGAGGCATAAAAATGGACTGAGTGGAGGAGGGTGGGAGAGTGGAGAGAGCTGCAGGAACGAACACACACACAACACACACACACACACTTTGTCTTTCTCTTTCTTTCTCTCTCTCTCTCTCTCCTGATCCTACCCCTCCCCCCCCACCCCACCCACATTATTCCTATGCTCCCCCCACCCTCATCCCCAACCCACCCGACGTGTGAAACGGTAACGCGCCTACGGGGGTCCGCGCCCCCTTCTCTAATTGCTGGCCCGAGTCTGGAACAAGGAGAGAGAGAGAGAGAGAGAGAGAGAGAGAGAGAGAGAGAGAGAGAGAGAGTAGACAAAGTGTGTGAGTGGTGTGAGGAAGGGGATGTGTGTGTGTGTGTGTGTGTGTGTGTGTGTGTGTGTGTGTGTGTGTGTGTGTGTGTGTGTGTGTGTGTGTGTGTGTGTGTGTGTGTGTGTGTGTGTGTGTGTGTGTGAGAAGAAAAAAACGCGTTAATGAGTCCAGACTTTAGCCTTGGGGAGTGAGTGAGAATGAGGGATGGAGTGGGGTGAAGAAGGGTAGAGGGTCAGAGGAGGGTAGAAGGAGAGAGACAAGAAGGAAAAGGAGGAAAGGGAGGGAGGGAGGTAGGGTAGGAAGAGAGGAGGGAAGGATGGGCCGGTAGGGAAGAACAATTTGAGGTGAGAGAAGGATGGATGGATGAAGGATTGAAAAGAGGTAGGCAGGAATGAATGAAGGAATGAAAAGAGGTAAGCAGGAATAAATGAAGCAATGAAATGAGGTAGGCAGGAATGAATGAAGCAATGAAAAGAGGTATGCAGGAATAAATGAAGCAATGAAAAGAGGTATGCAGGAATGAAAGAAGCAATGAATACCGTATATACACATGAATTACAGGAGGAAGGAAGGAAGATAGGAAGTGAAAAGGAATAACAACTAAACGGAAAGGAAGGCAAAGAAGGCGAGAGAGGAAAAAACAAAACAAAATGAACTAATGTTACGAATTGCACAAGAGAAACAATGAGGACTGGAAAAAGAAAACACACACACACATGAGAAGAGATAAGGAATGAAGAATGATGAGAGGCAACACAAAGGAGACAATAAGGGAGAGAAAAAAAAATATGGGTTCAAACGAAATGAGGAAAAAGAGTGAAATGAAGAAATATTATGAGTGGAGGAGGAGGAGGAGAAGGGAGGTGATGCATGGATAGATGTAAAAGGAAGGAAGTAAGGAAAGAAGGAAAGGAGGGAAGAAGTAGGTGTGTGGAGAGAGAGAGAGAGAGAGAGAGAGAGAGAGAGAGAGAGAGAGAGAGAGAGAGAGAGAGAGAGAGAGAGAGAGAGAGAGAGAGAAACAAAGCAATGTCAGAGATAAGGTTGAAGGGGAGAGGCTGAGATACAGACTGATAAGAGAAGAGATAAAAATAGGAGGTGGGGAACTGTGAGGTGTGAGGTGGGATTGTATAAAGAGAGAGAGAGAGAGAGAGAGAGAGAGAGAGAGAGAGAGAGAGAGAGAGAGAAAGAGAGGTAAAGGGAAAAAAATGACAATAATAGAGAAGAGGCCTAACACTCACATCCCCCTCCTCCATCACCACTTCCTCCCCCCCCCTCCTCCACCATCCCCCCCTCCTCCATCAGTACTTAGGCAATCTCAAACCCCCCCCCCCCATCACACCCCCTCCAACCCCCCCCCCCACCCACCTGAGGCTACCAGACGAAAGAAAGGAGACGAAAAGTAAAGAAAAAAAATAAATACAGATCACCCTTGTCGTCACTTGTCATATAGGCCTAATTTTCACTCCCTCCCTCCCCCACCCCACCTCTCTGTCCCCCCTATATCCCTCCCCCCCACCCTCCCCCTTGCATTTTATCCTCCCCACATCTCCCTTCCCCACTTTTATTCTTCCCATCTCTCCTCCTTTCCCCCCCTTGCCTCTCTTCTCACACAATCACACAAATTAAAACAAATGTGCCACAACTACAACCATCACCACCATAACTACTAAAACTACAACTATTTACACCAAAACTATAACCATCACAACTGCCACACCTACAACCATCACTTCCACACACAACTATCACAACTACCACAACTATAAAACCATCACTTCCACTTCCACAACTACAACAATCACAACTACCACAACTACAACCATCACCACAATCACCACACCTAGGCTACTCACTCTTGACCTTTCTTTCATATAGGGTCGGTGATATTATTATTATTATTATTATTATTATTATTATTATTATTATTATTTATTATTATTATTATTATTATTATTATTATTATACTGGTTCTGACTAAGAATGTAATCAAGTAAAGCTAAAGGTGCAAATGTTTACATTATATGGAAAGGTTGAAGAGAAAAATGTAATAATAATAATAATAATAATATGGATGAGTAGAGAGTCAAAATATTTATAAAATAAAAAAAATTAGTTGGTTGCAAAATGTTTAATGTGGAAAAGTTTAAGGAGCAAAATGTTAAAATGAAAGAAATGCAGTAAAGGACATTTTGTTCATATTATAGAGATGAAGTGGAAAATAGAAATATAATAATGGAAAAAAATGAAGAGCAGCATGTCAATATTGTATGACCAAAATGTTGACATGAAAGAAATGAAGGTGAAAACGTCAATAAAAAAAAAGGAAAAATTTAAAGGCCAAAATGTGAGTATTATAATATCGAAGGGTAAAAAAAAAAAACAGAGAACAAGAGATGAAGAGCAAAATGTCACATGGTAGAGAAGAGAAGGGGCAGGGACAGGGGGAAAGGGCAGGGACAGGGGGAAGGGGCAGGGACAGGGGGAAGGGGCAGGGGCAGGGGAAGGATACAAGGGGTAGGGGAAGGGGACAGGGGAAGGATACATTACACAGGGCAGGTGCAACACAACACACACTCACTCACTCACTCACACTGCCAAACCAAACCCACCACGTCAGGAAGTACTCCGTCACTCACTAGATTTAAAGTGTGATATGATTCTTCTTCTCTGCGATGGATGTTACTTTTTCAAATGATTTCGTGGGCAAAATATAATCATAATAGTCAAACTCGGTCGTGGAGCATTTCATTATTTTTATTTATGATTTTTTTTTTTCGTGTGTAAAAATTTTGCAGTTTAATTTGCAACATGTATACAGTAATACCCTTGACTCGAGCTATCCACGTATGTATGTATGTATGTATGTGTGTAGGCTATGTAAAAACAAACTGATTTCAACACATACCAATACACTCATTAGCCTCAACCACAACCACTACGACCATTACCACTACTACCACCACAACCACCACCATTACCACTACTACCACCACAACCACTATTGACACATTCAACAAGAACCATCGCCTCAACAACCATTACCTCACCCTCCACCACCACAACTTTATACTATAACTACCACCATCACCATCATCATCATCATCACCACCTCCACCACCTCAACTTTATACTTCATACTTCAACCACCACCACCACCACCACATTACCCTTCACCACCACTACCACCACCACCACTACCACCACCACACTATCCTTCACCATCACCATCACCACCACCACACTATCCTTCACCACCACACCATCACCACCACCACCGGCACTAGCCAGGGTAGTGAGGAGTGTCCGGTGGAATGATAATAGATGGACTTAAAGACGAGAGTCCCTGAGGTCGTTGTGGCAGACCAACCTAATGGCCTTCTTAGTGGGGACTTGGTCGACTCGAGAGGGAAGGGAAGGCGTGGAGTGGGCTAGGAAGAGGCGTGGAGAGGGATGGAAAGGGAAGAAAGTGGCTTGGAGTGGAAAAGAAAAAACGTGGAGGGGGAAGGAAGGGAAGGGGAGATGGAAGGAAGAGGCATGGAGGCGGATGGAAAGATGGAATAAGAAAGGAAGGGATTGGAAGCTAGGGAGAGGTGAGTGAGGGATGGAAAGATGGAAAAAGAAAGGAAGGGATTGGAAGGGAGAGGTGAGTGAGGGATGGAAAAACAGAAATAGAAGGTAAAGGCGAGGAGAGGGAAGAACAAATATAAAGACAAGGATAGAGAGTTGTGGAGATGTGGGGGTTGACAGTATGTGTGAAGAAGGGGAGTGGACGCATGTGGAAGGGTTGAAGAACAATACGTGGAAGAACAATACGTGGAAAAAGGGAAGTGGACGCATATGGACGGTGGGAGAACTAGGCTATAAGTGGAAGAAGAGGAGTGGAGACATGTGGCGAGATGGAAGGGATGTATGTGTCTGTAGAGGGAAAGTGTTCGATGGGTGAAGAGAACAATATTTAAAGGTATACGGTAGTGTTGTGTTCTTGGCCTTGTTGGTAAGGGGCATAGACTACAACACATGCACTGCTGTAGGCTGGTCAAGGGGAAAGGAAAGGGGAGGGAGATGAAGGGAAGCGAAGGGAGAAATTGAGGGGAAGTGATGGGAGGGCAAGGAAAAGGGGAAGGGGGTGCTGAGGGGAGGTGAAAGGAGGGCAAGGAGAAGATAGAGGGGGAACTGAGGGGAAGACATGGAAAGGGGGAATTAAGTTGAAGTGAAGGGAAAGGAAAAGGGAGGACAAAGAGGGAAGGGGGAACTAAAGGGAAGGCTAGGAAAAGCAAAAGGGGAACTGAGGGGAAGTGATGGGAGGAGATAGGACTGGGGAACTGAGGGGAAGTGAAGGGCAGAGGGTTCACACTCAACGCAGCAGGCAACTTGATAACAACAGCTGGCTCCTATATTCTCACTACACACACACACAGACACACACACAGACACACACACACACACACACACACAATACTATATTACATTCGTCACTCTGCACCTTACACATCACACTACACCACCACTATACACACACACACACACACACATTATACAGCACTCCACTGTATCCCATCTCACCACACACACACCACTTCACTGTACCCCACCATTCCAAAACACACACACACACACACACAATACCACTCTACTGTACCCAACACCACACAGCCTCCAATGCGAGACCACAAGCCACTCACTCACTCACTCCCCTTTACAAGACCCGACCACCAGATGTCCACCACAGAGGTAATAAAAATCTCCACCTCACAACCTTCCTTAACCATACACTGACCCGCCTATGGACCCGCCTCTCTCTACCCTTCACTCATCTATCACCTCTTCAACCATTTACACTGACCTGTCTCTACCCTTCACTTATCTATCACCTCTTCATTAAATGTCACGTCCACCTCTACTTCACCAATATCTCATTTTTCTCTGACCCACCACCACCACCTACTTTCTGTCTCACCTCCTCACTTCTCCTCCATCTATTTATTCCCCATTCATGTTTTATTCACTTATCTATCTATCTGTTTGTTCACTTTACAACTCCTTAATTCCTCATCCAACGACTGACTTGTTCTCATAATGTATAACAATCTTATTTCTATTTCTCCTTAGGTATAAAATAATGATAGTGATTCGCCTACCACTTACTTACACCATCCTATTTTTGACAACTTATAGCCCATCCTTCTGTCTGTTCCAATTTAATCCACCTTGTTCTTCGCTAGCCTTATCCAGAGAGAGAGAGAGAGAGAGAGAGAGAGAGAGAGAGAGAGAGAGAGAGCATAAGTGTGGGAAGGAATGACAATAACTGGGACGAAAGAGTATAGAAAAAGGGAGGGACATTAATGGGAGGAAGAAATGGGAGACACAGGAGTGGAGGGAAGATGACCAAGGAAGGAAGGAAGGAAGGAAGGAAGGAAGGAGGGAGAGAGGGAAAGAGGAAAAGATGATGGTAATTACTGTGGAATAGAAAGGAGAGAATGATGATGGGAAAGAATATGTAGGAAGAAGAGAGGAAGGGAAATGAAGGGAAGGGTGATTGGGAGAGAAAATGGAAGAGCAAGAGAGGAAGGAAAGGAAAAGGGATATGGAAAAGAAAGAAGGAAGGATTGGAAAAGAGACAATAATATATATATATATTTTTTCTATTTCATCACTCCCTTCTTCTCTCCATGTATTCTTCCCCTTCCCTCCCTTCTCTCCCTCCCATCCATATAACTCTTTTTCCCCTCTCCTTCCTTCCCCCTCTCACCCCCCCCCCTCTATCCCTCTCCTCCTCTCACCCCCCTCCTCTCTCTCCCTCCCTCCCTCCCCCCCATAAACCTCTCCTGGTGTTTATTTTCCACCCACATCCCCATCATTACCCTTGTCCTCTGGTCTGTTGGTTCATCACTGTGGTCGTGTGTGTGTGTGTGTGTGTGTGTGTGTGTGTGTGTGTGTGTGAGAGAGAGAGAGAGAGAGAGAGAGAGGTTGGAACGATAAGTATGTGTGTGTGTGTGTGTGTGTGTGAGAGAGAAAGAAAAAAAAAATTAAACGAGTGCGTGTGTTTGTGTGTTAGAGAGAGAAAGGGAGAGGGTGAGATTGAAGCGAGAAAGTGTATTTGGTGTGTGATTGAAACGATAAATGTGTGTGTGTGTGTGTGTGTGAGCGGGAAATGAGGTAAGGAAGAGAGTGGAGGGAGGGAGGGAGGAAACGAAGAGGAAATGAGGGAAGGAGGAAGGGAGGGAGGGAGATGAAAGGGAAGGGAAGGGAACGGAGGGAGGGAGGGAAGGAAGAAATGTAGGAGAAAATGTGAAAAATGGGAAAAAAAATGGAACACACACATATACACACACACACACACACACACACCTACTAACACAACTGAGGTAGAGAAAATCATAACTGCGACGAAATCAGATGCCGCTGGATATGATGACATTTCTCCAAAAATACTAAAACGCACTGCATCTCTCATATCTGCTCCCTTAACCCATATAATAAATCTTACATTAAAAGCAGGTAAATATCCTAATAAATTAAAACTAGCAAAAGTAATTCCCTTATTTAAATCAGGAGACAGAAGTGATATTAATAACTACCGACCTATTTCTCTACTTCCAGCCTTCAGCAAAATTTTTGAAAAAATAATCTCTACTAGATTAATAAATTACCTAGAAACTAACAATCTCTTAACAGAATACCAGCACGGCTTCAGAGCTCATCATTCCACTGAGTCTGCAATACTTCAGTTTGTTAACAATGTGTACACAAGTTTAGAAGAAAAAATGTTTGTCATTGGAGTATTTTTAGACTTATCAAAAGCTTTTGACACATTGGATCATAAAGTTTTATTGTATAAATTAGAACATTTAGGAATTAGAGGATTACCACTAGAATTATTTAAGAGCTATCTTGATTGTAGAAAACAGGCAGTATATTGTAATCAGAATTATTCTCCACTTGAGTCCATATATAAAGGAGTACCACAGGGTTCGATATTAGGTCCTATACTCTTCCTGATTTATATAAATGATGTGGTTAATACCAGTACAAAGTTAAAGTTTGTTATGTATGCTGATGATACAACTCTGTTACTAAAGGATAAAAACATAGACTCTCTGCACACAAACATAATATCTGAACTAAATAACGTAAAACTATGGTTAACATCTAATAAACTAAAACTTAATATTTCGAAAACTAATTTTATCCTTTTTCAAAATAGGTCTGTAAAAAATATTATAAATCCAGTGTTATTGGATGGTGAATTTATAAAACAAGTAAATATTACAAACTTTCTTGGAGTCTTTATTGATGAGAATTTAAACTGGAAACATCACATTGACCAAACATGTTTAAAAATTTCTAAGATGACTGGAATACTATATAGAATTCATAATTATCTAACAATAGAAGCTATGATCAGCATATACTATACTTTGTGTTATCCACATCTTATATACTGTGTTTCTGTATGGGCATGTACTTGGCCGTCCTTTTTAAATAGAATAGTGGTATCTCAAAACAAATTTTTACGATGCATATATTTTCTTAAAAAAATTGATTCCACAGCCCATATATTCTCTGAAGCTAAACTGATGAAGTTTTCTATTATTCATAAGTATTTTACATTATTGTTAATATTTAAAACTAGAGTACATAATATTTCTATTTTTAAGTTAATTGAGAATTTAAGAAACACTAGAAGTAATCATATTAATTTAAGTTGTCCAGTATTCAAACAACATTATACAAAAGCAGTGTTATCAGTTTTGGACCTAAATTATTCAATAGTCTCCCTCAGGATAAAAAACTTCTCCTAAACACAACTAATATCCATCAATATAAGAAAGAAATGAAATTGTATTTGTGGTCTCAACAACAATAACTTAATGCTATTTCATTTTTATTTCAGTTTAATTTTGGTTTTGATTTATTGTTTGCTTTTATTTTTACTGTATTCTAACTTTACTGAGTTTTACTGTTTCATATTAATTTCAATTTGATCTGATTTACTGATTGCTTTTATTTTTTTTACTGTTTTATAACTTTGCATAGAGTTTTACTGTTTCATTTTAGTTTTGGATTTTGCTTTTATTTTTTTACTGTTTCTATCTTTGCATAGAGTTTTAATGTTGCATTTTAATTTTTATTTTTGCTTTTATTTTTTACGGGTTTTTAACTTTGCATAAACTTTTGCTGAGTCAGTTAATTTTAAGTCTGATTTTGATATACGGTTTCATTTTATTGTTTTATTTTTTACTGTTTTTTGCTTTGTTTTTTAACTTTACTGAGAATTTTACTGTTCATTTAGTTTTAGTTTGCTTTTAGTTTACTATTTCCTTTGGTTTGGTTTACTGATTTTGATTTACCGTTTCCTTTTATTGTTTTATTTTTTACTGTTTTTCTTTGTTTTTTAACTTTACTGAGAGTTTATTGTTCATTTAGTTTTAGTTTGCTTTTAGTTTACTGTTTCCTTTGGTTTGGTTTACTAATTAATTTTGGTTTTACTGTATTTATTCTATTTTACTATGATGTCATAAAAAACTTTGGTCTAGGTCATAATTAATTTACACAATTATTTTTTTTATCTGTCTGTCATGGAGCTTCTACTCGACAGACCGTAGCTTAAATACAATTCTTATGTATAGTTTGTGTTATTGTATTCACTATATTAAGCAATAAACTTTACTTACATACACATACACACACACACACACACATAAGAAGGAAAGAAAGGAAAGGAGGAATGAGGTACGAAAGAAGAATTTGAGAGAAAGGAAATTGAATACACGAAGATGGAAGAAGTGAAAAAGAGGAGAGAAACAAACAGAGAGAAGGAAAGGTATTAAGGAACTTCTAGACACGCACACACATCTTCTATATCTTCTTTCACACACACACACACACACACACACACACAGCCCTCAAAATTCCATAGGTTGTCTTTGTTCCCCGTCTCCACTCCCTCCTCTCTCACTCTCTCACTCCTTCTCTCCCTCCTCTCTCCCTCCCTCCCTCTCTCTCTCCTTCTCTCCCTGACTCCATTCTTTTTCCCCTTGGTGGCTACTCTTCCTTTCATCCTTCTCCTCCTTTCTTCCCCTCGTCCAAACACACACACATACACACACACACACACACACACACCTCCTCCTCCTTTATCATCTTTCCTTATGTCTTCTTTCCTTCTCTCTCTCTCTCTCTCTCTCTCTCTCTCTCTCTCTCTCTCTCTCTCTCTCTCTCTCTCTCTCTCTCTCTCTCTTAACTGTTCTTGCATTTTTCTCTCATATAATATTTACTCATATTTTTCCCTCATTTATTCCTTCTTCTCGCCACACCCCTTCCCCTCATAACCCACTCCCTTTCCTCACATCCCCATCCCTCCCCTCACATCCATCCCTGCCCCTCCTTTCCCCTCCCCTATTCCTCCCCTCACATCCATCCCTACCTCTCCTTTCCCCTCCCCTATTCCTTCCCTCACATCCATCCCTGCCCCTCCTTTTCCCTCCCTTATTTCTGCCCCTCATTTCCCATTCCCTTCCCCTCACATCACTTTCCTTGCCAACTCCATTTACTTTTATCTCATTCCCGCATGTGTACTCATCCGGGACCCTGTGTGTGTGTGTGTGTGTGTGTGTGTGTGTGAGTGCAATGTGAAGTACCAGTGGTTTGAGAGGAGTACAGTTTGAGTGAGTGAGTGGTGTGAGCAGCGAGTGTGAGTTTGGGCAGACATGAAATTGAATAAAGAGTGAGTGGAGGAGAGGACAAGTACGAGTTAGTCTGACAGTGTACGAGTGATGTATGAATATTGCAAAATTGGTGGGAGGCATGCGAGTAGCGAGTGTAAGTGTGAGTGTGAATGTAGCTAGTGTAAGTGTGTGTGTGTGTGTGTGTAGCGAGTGTAAGTAGTGAGTGTGTATGAAGTGTGTGTGTAAGTGTGTGTGTGTGTGTGTGTGTGTGTGTGTGTGTGTGTGTGTGTGTGTGTGTGTGTGTGTGTGTCGTCAGTGAAGATAATGGAGGATAATCTTGACATGATGGTGAGAATACTGTGTCTGTCTTCCTTCCTTCCCTTCTCTCTGCACTCATTCACTTACACCATTTCCTTTCTCTACTCTTCCTTTCCTTTCTTCCCTCATTCACTTATATATACCACTTCCTCTCTCTCTACTCCTCCCTTCCTTTACCTTCCTCATTATTAAACCCTATTTCCCTTCCTTCCCTTCCTTATTCACTTATATAAAGCCTACACCCTTTCCTTTCTCTGCTCTTCCCTTCCTATCCCATCTCCTTTTTCCTTTCCTTCCCTTTCCACCAATTTCTTACTCTCCTTCCATTTCTTCTTTCCTTCCCTGACACATGAGGTGGGTGGGAGTGACAGAGTGGAATAATGTCCAACCACCACACACTCTTTGTCCAATACCACGCACCTAGAGTACACCTTAATACTTAAACACTACCCTACCCCACCTCATCCCTCTCCCTCTCTCACCCTCTCCCTCTCTCTCCCTCTCTCACACACACAACATGTTTCTTTCACGCAACATTTCTTCCCTGTTGCCTGTAACCCTCAATCTACACGCATGTCAACTGTTAAAACACACACACATACACACACACACACTCACACACACACACACACACACACACCAGTCGATTTATTTATGTGCTCACATATTGAAGCTACCTACACTATATACATATAAAACCAGACTCCCTGATAACACCAGAAGATTGGGGAAAAAAAATCACATGAACCTAACCATCATTATCTTGTTCTGAAGAGTTTACAGGGAGAACGGTACGGTACTTTATTATTTTTTAGGGGCTACTGATTCCTTTATACTATTCCAGGAAACAAAACAACCTCACTTCAACGTTACTCATGCAGGGTCTGTCTGTTATGTGAGCCAGTTTGTAGAGTTGCAATTTACCCTCAAGAGTTCCTCCCTTTAAGGACCCTGTGCTGTGTTGTGATGTGATGGTGTGTTGAGAGTTGCAGGCTTCTGATTCCTCCTGACTATACCACGAAACAAGCTTCTGCCATATACAATACTGTAGTTGGTGTTTCGTGGCAATATTTTGAAGGACTCGCTAGCCTCTAATTTTCTGACTACATCACAGGGTCCCTTTAAAAGCGAATGGTCAACTTTCCACCTCAGTCCAACACTGTAGCTACGGACCACCCCCAACGGAACCATAAGGTCTGTGTAATTAGATGTAATTGTATGACGTGGTGGTGGTGTTCACTCCCCTCCTATCTCTCGTCCTCCCTCTCACCTTCACTCCCTTCTCCCTCTCTCCCTCTCCCCTTTGTTCCCTCCTCCCTCTCCCCTTCGTTCCCTCCTCCCTCCTCCCTCTCCCTCTTCGTTCCCTCCTCCCTCCCTCTCTTCCTCTCCCCTTTGTTCCCTCCTCCCTTTCTCCTTCCCTCTCCCCCTTCGTTCTTCTTACTGTCCAGTCCCTCCGTCCCTCCTTGCCCCTCACTCCCCTTTCCTCCCTCTCCCTCCTTGCCCCTCACTCCCCTTTCCTCTCTCTTTTCCTCCCTCCGTTCCCTCCCAATTTTGTACCCTCTCACCTGTCAAGTTCCGTTGTCTATTACATCTACACTCACCCTCTTTACCTCTCCTTCTCTCTCCACACCCTCCTCTCTCCCCTCCACTTCCCTAACTACTCCCTAATTCTATTCACCCTCCTCTACTCCTCACCCGCTTCTACCTCTCTCTCTCTTCTCCCTCCTCATTCCCCTTCCCCATTCACCCATTCACCTTCCTTAACTACTCCCTTCCTCACCTCCTCTATTTATTCCTCTCTCTTCTCCCTCCTCACCCTCTAACTACTCCCATACACCTCGTTATCATCTTCCCTCATCCACATTTCTTTTCCTTCTTCTATTAAGACTTTTATCATTCTCTCCTCTCTTTCTTTTCACCAACCATACATACTCATTTTCTCTCTCTCTCTCTTTCTCTCTCTCTCTCCACTACTATCCACGTCTTGATTTCACATCCAGCTCTTTATTTATTTTCTCTCTCTTTCACTCCTCCCTTTCCGCCACTCTCTCTCTCTCTCTCTCTCTCTCTCTCTCTCTCTCTCTCTCTCTCTCTCTCTCTCTCTCTCTCTCTCTCTCTTCAACCAACCCTTCTCTGTTTCCCATTCAATTTTGTACTCTCACCTTTCCACCTTCACTCCCCTCTCTCTCTTCTTCTCCCTCCCCCCTCCCCTCCCCTCCACACTGCCCGCCACCGGAAAATTACAGATCGCGTGCCTGCTAACGGGGAGGGGGGGGGAGGGGAGGGGTAAATGAAAGGGAGGGGGGAAGGGCAAGGGGGTAATGAGAGGGGGGAGAGGACGTAAGAAGGGGAGGAAATGGGAGTGGTAAAAGGTGGGTAAAAGAGGGGAAGTAAGCATAGGAAGGGAGGGGGAGAGGGTTGGTAAAGGGAGGGGAGGGGGGAGAGGGGGCAGGGAGGAGGATAAGAGGGGTGGGGGGAGAAGGAATATAGAGAAGAAGGCAAAGAGAAGGAGAATTCGTAAGGGACAGGAGAGAGAGAGAGAATAAGATCAGAAAATAAAGTAATAAGAACTGGTGTGCCACAAGGTTCTACATTAGGTCCCCTCTTATTTTTATTATATATTAATGATCTGCCTACTTCTACTGATACTTTGAAATCTATATTATCTGCAGATGATACGACAGTTTTCCACTCTGACCCAAACCTTAAAAACCTAGAACATGTTGTTAATCAAGAACTTGGTAAAGTATATAAATGGTTATTAGCTAATAGACTCTCATTGAATATTAACAAAACAAATTTTGTTTTATTTGCTGGCAATAAGGGTGTAAATGAAGAGTTTAATGTAGGATTGGGAAATTCTGTAATTAATAAAGTAAATTCAGTAAAGTTTTTAGGAATAATCATAGATGAAAAGTTATTATGGAAAGCTCATATTAGTTGTATACATAACAAAATATCAAGATCATTGGGAGTAATTCGGAAGATAAAAGATAATTTAACTAGAGAAGGACTTATAATTTTATATTACAGCTTAGTTTATCCTTATTTCCAATATTGTAACCTTACTTGGGGTTCAGCAAGGAAAACTGTCATACAACCATTATTGTTATTACAAAAAAGAGTAATTAGAGTACTTTCAGGGGCAGGATATAGAGATCATACTGAACAGTTATTTACGAATCTCCAGATTCTCCAATTTTATAACATCCATAGACTAGAACAACAGAAATTTGTACATAATCAGCTGCACACTCCTGTTGTTATTTTGTATGAATTATGTTCAAACCTTCATAGTCAAAATCTAAGAAATCAAAATTTATTAAGGCCTCCACAACCACGTTCAGAAACTGCTAAAAGATTTGTTGCATATGCGGGATGTTTAGCTTGGAATAGTCTACCAGAAAATCTAAGATCAATAGAAAACAAAACTACATTTAAATTGAAAATAAAGAAATATATTCTCAATGAACAAAATTAATGTATATATATATGGTTATATTGTATTGTTATGTGTATGTGTTGTATACATATATATGTGTACATGTGTATGATGTATATTTGTATATAGTTATGTAAGATATATGAAATTGTGGTATCCTATAAATTAATAATACAAAGGAGCTCTTTAAAAATGGGGTAACCATTCAAGGAACTCTGCCTAGAATATAAGGAACACTCATTCATACTAATATGTAATGTTAATAAGGCAAAATAAAGATTTTTGACTTTGACTTTGACTTTGAAGAGAGAGAGAGAGAGAGAGAGAGAGAGAGAGAGAGAGAGAGAGAGAGAGAGAGATATAATACACATACACAGAACAATACTGGCAGTGAGGAACGAATGAAATGCAAAAGGTGAAGGTGTAAGTGTGGGAACGAATGGGGGAAGGGTGAGAACAAGTAAGAGGGGGAACAGGTGAGAACTAGGAAGAGGGGGAACAGGTGAGTAAGTAAGGGAGAGGGGGAAAAGGTAAGTGAGGGAGGAAGAAATGTTGAATAAATACTGTAGTGAGGGAGATTGTGGTAGGGAAGTGTGAGTAAGGGAGAGTGAATCAAAGGAGAGGGAAAGACGAGGAGTGAGAGAGATGTAAAAAATTTAGGAAAGGAACAAAAGCAAGAACAATGATGTAACACACACACACACACACACACACAAAACAACAACAACAACAACAAGAGGAAAACTGACACTGACAAAACGTTCCAACAAATAAAGTTTTAATCACGAGGTCTAAAAATGACCCCTTTATTTAATTACACGACACACACACACACACACTCACATACATACATATATATATAAACTCTCACTCACTCACATGCATATATTTTCACTCACTCAGTCACTCACTCACTCATTCCAATGCATAGTCTCACTCCATCATTCCCACGTACCTCCTACACACACACACACACACACACTTTCAAACATTAATTTTTCATTATTTCCTGTCGCTCCTCTTCTCCCCCTCGCTTGTACCTCCCCCTATAGTACCCTCCCACTCCTCATATGACCCCTTCCCTTCCCTTCCTCTCACACTTTCCCTATCCCCTTCACTCTCCTTCCCTTCCTTCCCTCCCACACCTTCCCAATTTTCTTCACTCTCCCCCCTTTTCCTTCCCTCCCTCTCTCTTTTCTCTCCCCCACACCTTCCCTATCCCCTTCACTCTCTCCCCTTTTCCCTCCTTTCCTTTTCCTTCCCTTCCTGTCACACCTCCACAATCCCCTTCACTCTCCCTCCTTTTCCCTCCTTTCTGTTTCCAGTCGCCCATCATATCAAAGGTTTCCAACGCTTCATATACACTGAATAATAACGTATGCATTCCCACACTTCAATTTACAGGTGTGTGTGTGTGTGTGGAGGGGGACACAGAAGTAGGGATGTGTGTGTGTGTGTGTACGTGTAGAAGAGGGGGAAGGTGGACATACATAGAAGAAGGAATGTGCTGAGGACTGGGGCCGTAGGGGAGGGAAGGAAGGAATACACACACACACACAAAAAAAAAAAAAAAAAAAAAAAAAGAAAAAAAAGAAAGGGAGGAGGGTGAGTGACCAAGTATACAGTAATACTATACATGCTTCCCCTTCTGTTGCAGTTTCCCTTTTTGTTCGGCATTATCGAAGACATTTAACACGCCAACCCAACATTCTGACCGGTTCCCACCATTCACCTTGCCAAATGGGATGTGTTCCAGTAGTCAATGTTCGCTGTCTTGATTTTATCGCTCGGGTTTATTATTATTTTATTTTTTTCTGCATTTACGCGGAACTGGACTATACGGAGGGCGAGAAAGGGGTGGTGGTGGGTGGGTGGGTGATGAGGGGGTTGCTTTTTGTATAGTTGGAAGCAAAATTCATAGATGTTAAAGTGGTCTGTGTGTGTGTGTGTGTGTGTGTAAAAAAGTGGTGTGTGTGTGTGTGTGTGTGTGTGTGTGTGTGTTAGTTGGACGCAAACTTCAGAGGTGTAGGCTACAGTGTGTGTGTGTGTGTGTGTGTGTGTGTGTGTGTGTGTGTGTGTGTATTGGACAAAATTGGTGTATATATAGAAAGAAATTATGCTTTGTACTTGTTCATTTTGTCAATAACCTAACTAACTAACTAACTAACTGTGTGTGTGTGTGTGTGTGTGTGTTGTGTGTGTGTGTGTGCTGGCTCTAACAACGCCACTATACTCTCTCCACCCAACAACATCTTTCCACATCTGTAAAACGAGGATAGTGGATGGTTGGTTGGCGTGGGAGAATAGTGATGGTCGAGGGTGGCTTTGGTTATGGTAGTGGTTGTTGGTGGTAATGGTAGTGGTTGTGTATAAAGATGGTAAGCCTAGTGATGTATGGTGTGTATTTTTATTTACATGGTGATGCCTTTTTTTTCTATGGTACTCGTGGTCATGGTAGTGATGATGGTAGATGGTAGTGATGATGGTAGTTGTCAGTGAATGGTAGGTGTCGTAGTGTTGGTAGTTGTGAGTAAATGGTAGTAGGTGTGGTAAGTATCGATGATGCTAGTTGTGAGTGAATGGTAGGCGGGGGTAGGTAGGGTAGTGATGGTGGTAGGTAGTTGTTATTAAATGGTAGTAGTAGAAGTAGTAGTTGGTGTGGTAGTAGTGGTAGCCTAACCGGTTTATAAAGTTACATTGGTAGGGAGTGGTATTGACAGCAGACTGAACAGTTATAATGGCGTAGGGTGGAAGTGGTAGTGGTGGGGGAGGGTAGGGAGAGTGGTAGTGGGTGGGGGAGGGGTAAGGAGAGTGGTAGTGGAGGGAGAGATTGGAAGGGGAAGAGGTGATGGAGGAAGGAAGGGAGGTAGCAGTAATAATAATTTCCCTGTAGCATATATGATGGAAGGGGAGGAGAGGAAGAGAGTATAAAGGAGGAGGAGAAGGAAGAGAAGAGGAGAAGTAGGAGATGAGGAGAAGGAGAGCGTAAAGGGGAAGGAGGAGGAGGAGGAGGAGGGGAAGTGTAAATGAGGAGAGGTAAAGAAAATTATTGTACAAGGAAAACAGTGTGAGATTAAGGGGAAAGTTAAAGAGGGTGAGGGAGAAAGAGAAAACAAATGGGGAAGGGGGAGAGGGGAAAAAGGGAGAACAAAGGGAAAAGAGGATATAATTTATAAGGGTAGTAACAGGAGTGAAGCAAAAATAAAATAAAAACAGAAATGAAAGAAATAATAGGAAGAAAGAGGAGAAGGGAAGATACAAAAGGATGAAAAGAGGAGGGTAGGAACAAGAGAGAGAGAGAGAGAGAGAGAGGAGAGAGAGAGAGAGAGAGAGAGAGAGAGAGAGAGAGAGAGAGAGAGAGAGAGAGAGAGAGAGAGAGAGGTTACATACCACCACGCAAGGCAGGTGAGTCATACTATCCCACCCCCCCCACCCACCCCCTTCGTCCCTTCCCCCCTTCCTCCACAGGTGTGCTGCAGCAAGAGAGAGAGAGAGAGAGAGAGAGAGAGAGAGAGAGAGAGAGAGAGAGAGAGAGAGAGAGAGAGAGAGAGAGAGAGAGAGAGAGAGAGAGAGAGAGAGAGAGAATAAGGTCAGGATGGTAAAGATGAATACAAGGGAATACAAAGAACCTACAAACAGCAACAGATCTGGTGGTCCTCGCGAGGCTTATTGATGTAAGTAAGCTATTTTCTAGTATAGGCTATATACGAGGGTGGGAGAAAGCATAGAGAAAAAGAAGAAGAAAAAGAAGAATATGAAGAAGGAAGAAGAAAATGAAGAACTTAAGAAGAAAAAGAGAGAAGAAGAAAGAAGAGAAAGGCGGAAGGAGGTAAGAAAAATAATGGAATGGTGAAACTAATAATGATGGGAATGATTGCCTTGAAGAGAGAGACAAGAAGGGGGACGGACACAACACCTTAAAACTGTACACATCGTAAGAAACACAGTACTAAAATGGGTTGGAAAGATAGATATACAGGTAAAATTAGTTGGAAAGGTAGACAGATAGACATATAGATAGATAGACAGATAGATAGACAGATGGAGGCAAGGAGTGTTGGAAAGATAGACAGACCAATAGACAGATAGTCAGACAGAGGAATAGGGGTTGGAAAGGTAGACAGACAGAAGTAAAATGGGTTGGAAAGGTAGACAGACAGACGGCAATGAGGACGTGAAGGAACAGACAGGGAAAACGAAGGAAAGGATGGGGAGTGATAGAAAGAAGGTGAGAGGGAAAGAGAAAGGTAGGGAATGAAGGAAGGGTGTGGGAGTGAGGGGAGAGTGGGAGTAAGGGAGTGGCGAGAGTGGGAAGATGGAGGGATGGAGTGGAGAGTGACAGAGGGTATAGGAGGGAGGGAGAAAGATAGGAAAGGGAGGAGGGAGAGTGGGAGTAAGGGAGTGGCGGAGAGTGGGAAGATGGAGGGAGGGAGTGGAGTGACAGAGGGAGAAAGATAGGAAAGGAAGGAGGGAGAGTGGGAGTATAGGCTAAGCGAGTGAGGGAGAGAGTGGAAAGAGTGGATGTAGCCTAATGCAGTGAAGTGAGAAAATGGAAAAAGATAGGAAGGGAGGGAGGGAAAGAGGGAGGAAGGGAGGGAGGGAAAGAGGGAGGAAGGGAGGGAGGGAAAAAGATAGGAAAGGAGGGAGGGAAAGAGGGAGGAAGGGAGGGTGAGGGTGAGAGAGAGGGAGGGAGATACAAGAGGCCCCATAAAGGAGACAGAGGGGGGCCCAGAGGAGGGAAGAAAGAACGGGAAGGAGGGGAGAGGAAGGACGGGAGGGAAGTGTAGGAAGGAGGAAAGGAATACAAGGAAGAGGTGAAGGAAGGAATATACGAGAGAGAGAGAGAGATACATAACATTATATAAAACAGAGAGAGAGAGAGAGAGAAAGTGAGAGAGAGAGAGATACATAACATTATATAAAACACACACACACACAGACACACTACCTATAAAATACCCTCATTCAGAACTTACCTGTACACCTGTCCTCTTACCTTTCTATAGCCTTAACACCTGCCTCATGCTGTTATGTCCTAAGTGTGTTTACATGTCTCTATATAATTCAACGGTACACCTGTAATTTAACATCTTTGTACCTGGGTCCCTCTCTTGACATTTGTATCTATATTTTAACTTCTTTATTATTGAGGAAGGTGAGGACTAAATGCAATACTTTATTAAATGTCATATATATAACCTGTGTGATATAATTATGAAGACTGACTTTGTGGACATGGATACTGAGTTTGTGTGATATATATAATTATGAAGACTGACAAGTGTGGTTGGTTGGTTGGGAGGATCATAAACAAACCCAAGCCACTGTGGAATCGGCCCTGAGTCAGGAAACAGACCAACTCGGTGTTACTAATAAGGGGTATATATAGGTTTCCTGGCATTGTTTTTAAGGAATCAGCTAGTAGCCCTCGTATTTCCTCACCACAAAACGACCCTCTCAAAGTATCACACCTTGTCCTGTCACTGTATACTTCTGTTTCATTACGTATTCTGGTGTATTAAAGAAGGGAATTTTGAGATGGAAACGGTAGTGGGTAGGTAGAGGGATTTCAAAGGGAGGGAGAGGAAGTGGGGGAGGGATTGGAGGGAAAGAAAGGGGGGGAGGATCTAAAGGCAGGGGGGGGGAACAAGAAGAAGGGGGACTGAGGTGGTAAGAGAGAAAAAGGAAGGAGGGGTTTGAGGGAAAGAGGAGGGAGGGGATGAGAGAGACAGGGGATCGGGGAAGGGGTTGCAAATGTTATAAAAACTTTAAGGACCCTCTGATCATGTATGGGAATTGGAAGACTTTTGATTACTCCTGATTATGACACGAAACAAGCTCCTTCCATATAGGCTGGTGTTTCGTGGCAATATATGAAGGACTCGCTTACCTCCAATTTTCTGATTAAGGAAAATAAAGGAATAACAAAGGACATTCACTGTGAAGGAGGATGAGGGTAAGGGGGAAGGAGAGCAAGCAAGAGGACGGGGTGGAAAAAGAGAGGGAAAGATGGGTAAAAGAGAACGAAGATGAGTGGAAGAGAGGGAAGATGTGAGAAAGAGAGGAATATGGTTGAAAGAGAGGAAAAATGAGAGGAAATATGAGAGAGAGGAAAGATGAGAAAAAGAGGGATGATGAGATAAAGAGAGGGGGAAGATGGGACATGTGCAAACGAGTGTAGGCCTACGTGCAATAAAACACAAAAAGTGGTGTGTTGTGGTGTGGTGCCGTGTGGTGTGTTGTTGTGTCGTGTTGTGTGGTAATTACGTGCATAGCCTATACACTGAAACCCACCTACCCAGCCCAGCCCAAGCCAAGCCAGGTCAAGCCACGGGTCCAAACAAGCATAGGTGGGTGGAATGGTTGGTTCTTTTTATCTGATGTTTTCACCGATATATATATATATATATACCGTACCGACCACTTCACAACCTGTTTCTCTCTCTCTCTCTCTCTCTCTCTCTCTCTCTCTCTCTCTCTCTCTCTCTCTCTCTCTCTCTCTCTCTCTCTCTCTCTCTCTTTTTTTTTTTTGTACACATCACGTACCCTCACGTGGGCTGTAATTACCGTCCCTACAATGGAGTCAATGTACTCTTTCTTTTCCACTTTTTTTCTGGCAGTCAATGGATATCACCTTTTTATTCCTCTATATTTTTTTACTGTAACTATAGCCTGCTTGTCTGTCTGCCTGTCTGTCTGCTTGATGACTTGCCTGTTTGTCTGCCTGAATGCTTGTCTAATTCCCTGCCTGCTTGCTTACGTGCCTTCCTCTCTATTTGCTTAGGTTGTTTTTATGCCCAAATGACGATTTACCTGCCTTTTATCTACCCACATTTCCATTTTACACACCTGCCTACCTACCTATCTACCTACTTATCTACCTACCCATCTGCCTATCTACCTACCCATCTGCCTACCTACCTATCTACCTACCCATCTGCCTGCCTACCTACCTACCTACCTGCCTGTAAGCCACACTATATATATGATGTACACACCATCAATATAATGCAGGTGTATGCTTCCCTACCCCCATCACTACACCTGCTGCTGCTTCTCATTATGGGGACCACACCTGCACTACACATATATACAGATGTTACTCACCTTTACACCTGTATACTGCCTCTCTATGTAACTCTCTCTTTCTTTCTTTCTTTCTCTCTCTCACACACACACAAGTACGTACACAGCCACATCATAACACACACACACACACAGTCACCCCGGCAACAACACGAGGGTACCACTACTATCACTGGTACAGGAGACAAACAATGATAAGGCAGGTGATACTGTGAAGAGACAAGTAAACACATTAACATTACATTTACCACCACTACTACCACTACTACCACCACCACCACCACCAATACCACACTACTACCACCACCATCACTACTACCACTACCACCACTACTACTACTATCACCACCTCTACCATCATTGATTATCACTACAACAACTACCATTACCACTACCAGAATTGAGTTTTGAAAGCATATATATGTTATATTATTTAATTTGATGTTTTTATCCTGACTATCTGAAGCTAATAGTGTAAACAGTTTGTACATATTAAATAATTTTGAATGTTTCTTACATTC